>PITA01002399.1:0-162346 GCA_004023965.1 Spilogale gracilis | reverse complement strand
TTAAAGATTTTATTTATTTGACAGAGAGAAACACAGCCAGAGAGGGAACACAGGCATGGGGAGTGAGAGAGGGAGAGCTCAGCAGGCTTCCTGCCAAGCAGGGAGCCCGATGTGGGGCTCAATCCCAGGACCCTGGGATCATGACCTGAGCCAAAGGCAGACACTTAACAACTGAGCCACCCAGGCACCCCTATAGATATTACTTTTACAAACAGTTTTGTTCTATGATGGTTGATTCCTCCCCCCCCCCTTTTTTTTTCCTCCCATACAAATAACACCTATGGGTTATAAGGTTCCTCAGCTTGCCTTCCTCACTTAACATGGAGTCTGCAGTGGAGGTCCCTGAGCCTGGGCAGGAAGACTTGCAAGGCACGATCACGAGGTACCTGGGATTGCCTCCCACACCCACACATACATCCACTCTCCTGTCAGGTGCGCATAAAGATCCTGGCCAGTCTGGTGACCCAGTTTGACTCGGGCCTGAAGGCCGAGGTCCTGTCCTTCATCCTGGAGGATGTGCGGGCCCGCCTGGACTTGGCCTTCGCCTGGCTCTACCAGGAGTACAACGCCTACCTGGCAGCTGGTGCCTCGGGCACCCTGGACAAGTACGAGGACTGCCTCATCCGCCTGCTCTCCGGCCTGCAGGAGAAGCCAGACCAAAAGGATGGGTGAGGGGGACTGCCTTGCGCCCTCCCATGTCCTGCCTTTCTTTTGTGGTTTCCGGTCACCTCTCTTCCTTACCACCCAAGGCCTTGTTCCCATCCCTCAGACTCCCTTCTCTCCCTGCTCTCTGGACGCATGTGCAAGGCAGACTCTGGGTAGGCTCTGGGGCCTGCTCCCTGAGCTTATTCTCCACACTGCTGGATGCCCTCTGAGCCTTTGTTCTTGTAGATAACTGTCTGCCTCTAGGCTTGTTTCGGAGGTTGACTTCTCTCCAGCCCCATCTCTCACTTGAATTGCTCCTGTAACTTCCTCCTTGTTCTCAATCTCCTGCTGATCCATTCTCCACACAGCAGCCTGGGTGACATTTTAGAATGTAAATACAGTCTTGTTGTTACCTACTAAAAACCTTCCATGATTCTCCATCGCTCTTGAGATAAAATGCAGCCTTTTTCTGTGCCCTATGAGACCTGCATAACCCAATTCCTACTAACCTCTCTACCTTCTTATTCTGCTCCCCCTACTCCTCACTGCCCCCAGACTTAGCCACACTGCCCTTCTGTCTTGACCCTTGAACATCCCAAGTTCAAGGCTTGACAGGTCCTGTTTTTGTACCTGGAATGCTGTCCCCCCAGCTCTTTTGTATGGCTGGCTCTTTCTCATCCCCCAGGGTCAACTCAGCGTTACCTCAAAGTAGCCATTTTGGGCCACCACATCTGGAAATCAGTACCCTTTCCCACTCCCCATTACTCCCTTCCATTACTGTAGTAAATGAGTAAAGTTAGGCATCCTCGTTTGACAAAGGGGAGAGCTGAGTTTCAGAGAGGTGAAGTCTCTGCCTAAGTCAGCCAGCTGGTGGGGTTTGAACACAGCTCTGTTTACTTCCAACACTCTTTCACCAGGGGGTTGAGCAAGCAATACATGAGGGGCAGCCCTGCCAGGGTTCAGCAGAACTGGGAAGCTTCCCCCCACAGCATTCCCTCACTCTTCCTCCCTTGCAGAATCTTCACCAAGGTTGTGCTAGAGGCGCCTCTGATCACCGAGAGTGCCCTGGAGGTGATTCGCAAGTACTGCGAGGATGAGGTGAGGACAGTCAGCCATTTTCCCTCAGTCCCCAGCATCGGGATTCATGCAGGAGCCCTGCAGGGGGACAGGGGCCTGTGTTGGGGGAGTCTGAGGGGAAAACAGCTTAGGCCTTGTGGCAGGGGACTCTATGAGGGACCCAGTCCTTTTGTCCAGGACCCAATCTGAGGGAGGCAAGGGAGACATCCCAGGAGCACACTGCAGGTGGGCTGAGCTCTGGTGTCCTTCCCTTCTGCCGCAGAGTCGCACTTACCTGGGCATGTCCACTCTTCGAGACCTGATCTTCAAGCGGCCGTCCCGTCAGTTCCAGTACCTGCATGTTCTGCTAGACCTCAGCTCCCACGAGAAGGACAAGGTGATTCCCTGCCTCCCTGCACTGGGCCGCACTCTGCCCTTCCTCTGTCCTGAGCACCTTGCCCAGCTTATTCCACATGCCCCTGAACATCCTCTCTGGGCTTGATGCCTTTCCTGCAGTAGTGTTGTGGTGGTGGGCATTTTGTCATTTATGGTGGCACGAAGCTGCCTAGAATAGACACACGTATACATACACTCATCCTCCTAGGAAGGGCAGTCCCATTCTCCCTCCTACTCCACCCATGTTGGGGAGTCCCTGTATGGCCTGCAATTGTGCTGGAACCTGTAAGGAGAGCTGACAGGAAAGGAGCCACGTGGCCTCTTAGTGAGCAGTGAGGAGGACACAGCCAGCCCATGGAGTAGAGCAGTGTTGGACAGTCCGCAGCTGTGGGCGCCCTGGGGAGGGGCCTGGTTTACCTGATGGGATGGGCAGGACAGGGTTTAAGGAAGCCTTCTGGAGGAGGGGGCAGGTGAGCCAAGATCTGAAATAGGAGTAGATGGGTGTGACTGAACAGAGGGAAGTAGGTGTGCATGCAGTGACTGAGCGGGTGGCCCTAGACCCTACCCCACCCAAGCGTTTGGCCACCTCCTCTCCTGGTGTCAGATGCCCATTCATTCAGCAGACCCTCACCGCAGACCCTGGCTTGGACCTTTGTTGCTGCTGGGGACACAGTGGTACCCAGGAACAGTCCCTATTCTCAGGGCTCCGAGCCAGTGATGTCTGCGTAAAATGGGGTAGAGCTAGTGACAGGCATTCTGGGCACTGCGAACCTTTTGTGCCAAGTCTCAAAGCCAAGGAGAACGTTGTCACTTTTGAGGAAGTAAGGAAAGCTCATTCTGATTGGAACGTAGCAAGCCAAGCAGGAGATGGTAAGGGATAGTGCTGAGCAGGCAGGTGGAGAGGTGACGCAGTCACTGGCTTGGGCCAGGAAACCTCTCCCCCAAGTGCATGGCTAACTCAGGTAGACCAGGCCTGTCTCACTCTTGGGCTTGTTTTCCAACTGGTCCTGCCAAACTCAGAACGCGGTCCCCCTCCTCCACCATCTTGCCCGCCCTCTCCCTTTAGGTGCGTTCCCAGGCCCTCCTGTTCATCAAGCGCATGTATGAGAAGGAACAGCTGCGAGAGTATGTGGAGAAATTTGCCCTCAACTACCTGCAACTCCTGGTCCACCCCAACCCACCATCTGTGCTGTTTGGAGCCGACAAGGATACAGGTCTGGTGCAGCTTCATCAGATGCATTCTTGAGCACCTTCTGGATCCCAGGCTCTGGGCCAGGGCCTGGGAATGGAGCTGGTTCGAAGCTGAAGCCTACTGAGCCTATTAGGGAAGACAGCCAGGCAGTAATGACGAGAATAAGCAGGCCTGGGGGCTGCGAGAGTCCAGAGAAGTGTCTCACCCCAGTCCCAGGGGTCAGGGAGAGCATCCTGGAGCAGGGGGTGGTGGGCTGAGAGCCAGAAGACAAGGAGAGCTAGCCAGTGACGGGGATTGAGAAAGGGCCAGGCATAGCCTCGTTCCTTTGACAAAACCCCGGGTCCCTCAGAATTATTACTGAGCCAGGCCCCAGGAGAATGGACCATTAAACTAGAAGGTTCAGGGGCTCCTGGCTGGCTCAGTCAGTGGAACATGCAGCTCTTGATCTGGGGGTCGTGAGTTTAAGCCCCATGTTGGGCATGGAGCTTAAATTAAAAAAATTTTTTTTAAAAAACCTGGAAGGTTCAGGCTGTGACAGAAAGCACGGGGCTTTCAGGAGCCCTGGCATAGCCTAGGTGCCTGGAGGATCCTTCTAGGAGAAACACATTGGTTGTATGAGACCCAGAGGATGAGGAGATACACAGAGGGGAGTTGGACAGCAGCGTTGCAGGCAAAGGAGTGATGTGTGCAAAGGGACATGTGGGCTCTGTGGGGGACTGTCAGAGGATGCGGCTGGAGCTCAGAACCCCGGGGAGCAGGGGACATACAGCATCTGGCAAGTAGAGCAGAGTAGGCGCTGGGAATTTATCCTGGCCATGGGCTAGTCATGGGAGCACAGAGCAGGAGAAGTACAGGATCAGAACTTCCCTTCGGAAAAGCCCCTCTGGCTGCCCTTCGGAAAAGCCCCTCTGGCTGTCCTGTGGATTGATGATCAGAGATGAGGTGGGACTTCAGTGCAGAGGCTGCTAAAAGGGGAGAAGTCCTGGTCCCGTCCCTTTTCCCTGATGCTTGGCTTCCTGCCCTAGAACAGTTTGCTTCCTGGGCCTGCCTCCCTTCTGTGCCTGCCCCTCAAAGAAGGAACAATGAGGGTGGGAGATGGCGGGAGGAGAGTGGTCCCTGATCCCTGCCCCCTGCCCTATCAGAGGTGGCGGCGCCCTGGACCGAGGAGACCGTAAAGCAGTGTCTGTACCTCTACCTGGCTCTCCTGCCTCAGAACCACAAGCTCATCCACGAACTGGCAGCCGTGTACACGGAGGCCATTGCCGATATCAAGAGGACGGTGCTGAGGGTCATCGAGCAGCCGGTGAGGCCCCTGAGCCCACCAGGCTCTGCCTACCCGTGGGCAGGGCTGAGGCCCCAAGTCCAGCCCTTGTCCTGGTATCTCCACCTCGGCGAGGGCTCAACACCGACAGTGTCCGCCCTGGGTCCCGCCGTTCTGGAGCTTCTGGGTGGTCCACCTGCCCCATCTGCCAGTGAAAGGACAACAAGGTCGCCCTGCAGTTACTGGGCTAGAGTTGGGCAGACTTGGGTCCACATCCTGCTTCTCAGTTTCTCACTGTGCAAACTGGCCCCTCTTCAGTAAAAATGAGGAGGATGATTCTGTCCCTCAGTTTGCTGTAGGGACTCCATGAGCTCATGCATGTAAACATCTGTGTCACTGTCACTGGCTAGGAACTGGTCTTCCCTTGCCTGGCCAATGGGAATCTTTGGTTGTCATTACACAAGTCCCACCTGCTCCTCTCTCTGGAGCCACAAGGTCATCCACATGAGAAGCAACAGGCACCTAAGGTTCAGACTGTCTGCCCTTCCAATCTGCAGCTGGATCAGAAACCACTTTTTTATATTTCTCTGTCCCCTTTTTTTTTGTTACGGAAAATTTCCAACATAGAAGAGAATCTGGTAGGCTGAACCCCAAGTGCCCGCCACCCAGATTCAGCGGTGTCCTCCCCCTGTTTTCAAGGTGAGCTCCAGGAGGGCAAAGGCTGCCAGTTTCACGGGCCATTATAAACGTTTATGGCAGAGGGAGGCATAAGCCCTCATAGCCGGGCCCAGTGCTCCCCGTGTTTGTTGCTCATGGAGAGGGGCGGGCTACAGGCGCCGGTCAAGCCCTGATTCGAGCAAGCCATCACACCAGGCACTGGCCGTCACTGATGCCTTTAGAAGCCTGAAAAGTCTTCACTGAGGATTTGGAGGGAAGGTTGGGCATCAGAGGTTGGGTTAGGTCAGAGGTGACGAAAAGGGCCCTGCGTGCTCAATAGGCAGCCAACACTGGCGAAGGCTTAGGAGCTACGGCAAGTCTGTGTACCCTGTGAGGTGGGGTAGGAGAAGGCCACATACTACCGCCCTGGCTCCTCCCACCTTCCCCCACATTTCCCCCAGATCCCTGAACCCCGTCACCAATTCTAGTTTCCCCCAGTTCACTAAGGTATAACTGACACACAGGCTTATGTTACTCTGAGGAGTAAACAATGTTTGGGGTTGTATATGTACTGCAGATGGTGACCACAGAAGATGAGTTAACATCCGTCACCTCACATCGTTTTTTTCCTCTAGGGACTAGAACTTTTAAGATCTACTCTGTCCACTTCTTGCCCAATCCCATCATCTCCCCCAGCCACCCTGTCTCTGACACCTGAGCCTCCCTGAGGCCTCCCCTGGGTCCCCCTCATCCTTCCCACATCACCCAACCCCTTCCCCGGTCTGCCATCCTTTTCTCCCTCTAGATCCGAGGAATGGGCATGAACTCACCAGAGCTGCTCCTGCTGGTAGAAAATTGTCCCAAGGGGGCAGAGACACTGGTCACACGATGTCTGCACAGCCTCACGGACAAAGGTGCCCCCAGGACCCCCACTTTTCAGCCTTTTCCTCCATGTCCCAGACCTTCCTTATGGGTCTTTCCCAAGACTTGGCCCTCAGAGCTGCTGGGTATATTGCTAAATGCATTTGAGAAACCAAGGGCCAACGATTCCTGCTCTGAAACACAGTTGGCTTTCCCCTCCCCTTGCACACAGCCACTACCATTTCTCCTTCCTCTTGGTGCTCCCCTTCACCCCACCTGTGCCCCCTGCTTACTCTTCTGCCTGCAGTCCCGCCCTCCCCAGAGCTGGTGAAGCGGGTCCGGGATCTCTACCACAAGCGATTGCCAGATGTCCGCTTCCTCATCCCTGTGCTCAATGGACTGGAGAAGGTACGGAGCTGATGACGACGGGCAGGGCAGGAATGGGGAGGAGGTAGGCACCCAGGTACCCATGTCAGATACTTGTGAGCCCATCCCAGGGCTAATCCAACTACAGGGCAGTCTCAGCTCTGCTTCATCCTCTGTGACCTCAGGCAAGCCATCCCCTTCTCTGCACCTCGGTCTTCTCTGTCAAGTGAGAATCACAGTGACATGCACACAGGCCTGTCCAAAGGTCCAAATGTGTTTCCCTTGTCCAGGTATTATTGCTAACAGGCTGTGGGGCCCTGGCAAGCCTCAGTCTTCTCATGTGGAAAGGGGATGACAATGACACCCTCCCCCTGCAGGGGCCATCAGGGGGCATGTGGCACAAGGAAGGCTCAGATGGGGAGTGATGAAGCTGGGGCTGAGTCAGGCCCAGCGACTCAAGGAGAAAGCTCAACCCCGAGGGACCAGAGGGAGCGAGAGGAGTGAAGTATCCAAGCAAGGCCAGAGCTGCTCTTCGCCTCCCCAGCGCGAGCACCTGGGGTGGGGGCACCTTCTGACCTACCTCCCCTGCCCTCCTCCTGCAGAAAGAAGTGATCCAGGCCCTGCCAAAGCTCATCAAACTCAACCCCATTGTGGTGAAAGAAGTCTTCAACCGCCTGCTGGGCACCCAGCATGGTAGGTGGTGTCTTCAGTGTGGTTGCAGGAAGCAAAGTAGAACTTTGGACGAGAAAAATGACCCAGTGACTTAGAATGGATTCCTCTCCCTCACCCCAGCGTCTGGTGCTAGGGAGAGAGTGGAGGCTGTCTGTTGCACCCATAACATGTGATTTAAAACCCCCACACAAGAGTGTCTGGGACCCTCCAGACCACACATGGAGCAGAGCAACATCTCCCCTAACTGCCTCCATGCAGCATTGCCTCTAAGCGGCCCAGCCTGTCCTATCTGTGCTGTGCAGGGGTCCTGCCCTGTTGGGGGCACAGCCCAGGTTGAAGGGAAAGGAACTGCTGGACCACATCAGATGTTGCCTTAGAAGGGTAGGAACCCCATGTGGGGGAGGAGTAGAGCAAGGTGAAGGCTTCCCAGAACGGGTGGCATTCATTCCCCTCTTGTTCATCCCCTGCTTTAGCTGTCCTCCCAGACCCATCGAAGCAGAGGACGCCTCATGTTCATTCACTCTCCCCTAATCTGGGGGACCCAGATACACCTCTTCACTTAGGTACCACACTGTGTCCTTTCCCTTCCCACTCCCTTCCTGCAGGTGAAGGGAACTCGGCCTTGTCCCCACTGAACCCTGGAGAGCTGCTGATTGCATTGCACAATATCGACTCAGTGAAGTGTGACATGAAGTCCATCATCAAAGGTGAGGCGCTCCCCCCACTCTCCCCAAGTGGCCTGGCTGCTGTGGACCTGGGGAAGAACCTCAGTCACCCACATGTCCCTGCTGGAACCTGCCAAGTTGGAGATTGTGCCACCTGCAACCCCATGTCAGCTCTGGACCCCTACCCTCATTCCTTTGCCTTCCCTCCCTCTCTTTCTTCACCCCTCTGTCCAAGGAACTGGCACATCTGCTATTCACTGGCACAGAGTAGTCCTCAAGAAAGGTGGGGAGCCCCTCCCTCCCCAGGCCTGGCTTGAGGGACAGCCAGCAGAGCAGGTGGGGCACGCCAGGGCCGTTGTCGGACCAGGAGTGGATGCTGAGTCCAGTCCGGGCTCCAATTGAGGCAGGAGAAGGTGCCTCCAGGGCAGGGGGTTGGGGACAAACTGGCCAGCTCCCCTAAACCAGCAGTTTCCTAATAGCTGCCGTCACCACTTACCAAGCACTTCCACTGAGCCAGGCTGTCCTGAGTGCCTTACGGGCTTGTCTGCCAACACACACCACCTGTTACCCGGTGAGTATGCAGACTTCCGCCTTAAAGATGAGGAAGTGGAGGTTCCAGAGAGGTTGAGGAACTTGCTCAGGGCCGCACACAAGCTAAGCAGGGTAGTAGAACCACACAATGGAACCACACAGAATCTGAAGCCCACTAGATCCAAGTTGGAATCCAGCTCTGCCAGTTCTACTTGCCTCTAGCACCCTGGTCCCCGGGCTACCACCTCCTGTAGGAGGACTTCTCCCCGTTAGCTCTCCTCAGCACTGCCCTCCACCCCCGCTCCTCCCCGAAGGAGGTTTCTGGTCCAGGAGTCGTGCTTTCCCACCAAGGCGAAGCCCTTATTGTCACCCACTCTACTCAGAAGACCCCTGTCCTTTGATTCCTCATCTCTCATTTAAGAGCGGGGAGGGGTCCCCCCCCAACCACCACCACTTAGCTTCTCATCTAGCCTAAACTAGCTCCTCCCGTGACTACTTATTTCTTGGCCTTCCTCAGCAAATTCTCTCAGAATCTTTGACATCAAGAGAGGAGCTTAGTCTAAAACTCCCACTACAACTGAGGAGGAACTAAGGCCCCTAGTGAAAGAACAGTAAAGTGAAAAGGATCTCGAAGCTGAGTATCCAGAAGTGGGCTTTTTATTTATTTATTTATTTTACGTTTGTTTGTTTGTTTAAGTAATCTCTACACCCAACGTGGGGCTCGAACTCATGACCCTGAGATCAAGAGTCACATGCTCCTCCAACTGAGCCAGCCAGGTGCCCCCAGAAGTGTCCCTTGTACAAGCTGTAGCCTCTTTAATGATGTCAGGGAAGTGTGGGCCCCTTCCCGAGGATCGGCTCACACAGTTTTGCATACAATTTGAGGGGATTCACAGACCACACCACCCCACTAAGTCCTTTCACAGACCCAGATTAAGTCCGAGGAAGAAAGAGAGCCTTGCCACAGGTTGCTCAGGTGGCCAGTGGCCAGGTCCCTGGAGAGGTCAAGGCCTGAACTTTAGAAGCCCACCTGTTTCTTTCTGCAACCCTGGCCTACACACAGCCTCCATGCTGCTGAACTCCTAGCAACCTTCCAGCCATTCTCCCTACCTGTTGTTGGTCCCCAACACCCAAGCTAGCCAGTTCCCAAAGTACTCTGCTAAGGCACTAGTGGTTGTCCTGGTTGCACGAGGAACCCCATTCAACTATAAGCTCTGGATCCAAAGCCCAGTCCTGTTCTGTGCACCGTTGGATCCCCCATGCCTGATAGTATAAGCATTCATTCGTGGCATTCTCTCCTCTAAAAGCCACCCTCTTTGTCTGGTGAGTTTTTCTATAACAGTTTCTATATAGTTTTTCTATAACAGTTTTTCTATAACCTGCCCCTTAGTGGTCTGGTGCAGCAATTAAAGAAAACTCACTGAGCCCTGGTGCTCAGCCCTGTGCCAGGCAGTGCTGGGGACTCAGCAGAGATGGAGACAGCCCTAATCCTGTCCTCTGGGGCTCATGATCCATCTCCAGATGATGAGAGCCCACAGTGAGCAGGGCTGGGACAGGGGAGCCCCAAGAGGACATCTGAGGTGAAACCACAGAGGATGAGTAGGGGTGAGGTAGCAGAGGAGACACTGATCCCAGAGAAAGGAAGAATATTTGCAGAGGCCAAGAGATGTGCTAGCATGGTCTGGTTCTGGAACTGCACAGGTGAGGCTGACTAGGTCGTGTGGATTAGGGAAAGGGGCCTGGTCAGGAGAGCATTAAGAACACTATGCCTGGGCCCCACCCACACAGGGTCTCTTAGGCCCCAGTAGGAGACTGGACTTGACCCCTGGGAGGTATGAGGTTAGGCTGAGCTTCTGAAAGGACTACTCAGCCTGTTGAGGAAGGTGGAGTAGAGGGCAGGGTGGAAGGCCCAGCGGGAGACTGGGGCAGAGGGGGAGGAGAGGAAAAGGGGTTTGGCTGTGGACCCTTCTAGAGCAGGCAGGAGCCAGTCACTAACTGGAAGGGAAGAGGAGGAGGAGTTTTCTTGGTTTCTGGTAGGTTCACTCTTTCTTCTGCACTATCTTTACCTTCTACCACTTTCCTCTATTCCTTTGGCTTACATACCTGCCCTACCCCGCTCTAGTCTCCTCCCTGCCTGTGTTCCTGTAATCCCTCCATCCTTCCTCTGTTCCTTATAGGATCCCCCCTCATTCCTTATAGGCACCCACCCCTGTTCTCCATTAGCCTCTCAAGGATTGGGGGCCTCTCTTCTGGCTCAATAAAGACTTCCTGGTTGACAGACTCACATGGCAAGTGGTGTTTGGGGAAGAAGGGGTTCAGAGGCAGTTCCTGTGGTCTCCCCATTAGCACAATGGATTGGAACACTTGATCCCACTGATTTTGGGGTACCATTATCCATTCCTGAGGGAACAGAGTCCTGGCCTGGCCTGCCAGCCTTTGTGGATACCCCTGTGGTGCCAGCCCTCCCTGGGCTCTTCTGGCACTAAGTGCTGAGCTGGGGAGTGCCTCATCTGCCCATGCTTCCTCCTCTTGCTCCTTCCTCCCTTATTCTGTGCACTGTGCCTCCACGCCTGGTATCCCTCCAGCATCAGCATAGATCCTTATGCTGTGATCAGGATTGGGAGTGGGCAGTCCCTTGACCAGCCTGCTAGTAGAGGGCATCTCTGGTCTCCTATGGGGCCAGGCAGGGGGAGAGAGGTCTTATGGAAGGCAAAGCTGCCTTCTCTTTCTGGTAGGGGTGGGAAGGACGAGCCAGAATGGGCCCCCAGGCATTGGCAACCTATCTCTCCTGCCTTGGCCTTTCCATGGATTGTCTCCAAAGAAAAAGGCCCAGTGTCTGCCTACTCTGTCCAGCCTGGGGCTTCCAGCAGCTGGACATGTCTTGCCTTGGACCAACACCCCAGGTCTCAGTATCCCCTCGGGGACCTGCTGGGTGAGGAAGTCTCACCCAGAGCTTCAGAAACTCTAGGTCTCCACCCACATGGGCAGATTAATGGGGCTGAGGCTCTCTAAGGGTGGTTGGTCTCCCACCTTTTCGGGGGAGCTGGGCAAAGAGGACAGGCCCACTCTCCGCCTCCTCGCAGCCACCAACCTGTGCTTTGCGGAGCGGAACGTGTACACGTCGGAGGTGCTGGCCGTGGTGATGCAGCAGCTGATGGAGCAGAGCCCCCTGCCCATGCTGCTCATGAGGACCGTCATCCAGTCTCTGACCATGTACCCCCGCCTGGGGGGCTTCGTCATGAACATCCTGTCCCGCCTCATCATGAAGCAGGTAACCTGCCCCAGACTGCCCCAGCCCTGCCGGCAGTAGGCTGCATCAGGACACACTGAAGGTAGATTGGAGGCAGGAACCTGGGCTTTTCCAGCCTGCTTGCTGCCCACCCTGCAGAGGGAGGCAGGATGAGGAGAGGACACTCTAGGAGACCAGCCAGCCCCTGTGCCCTGCCCTAGGCCAAGAACAGTACAGCCCCGTACTGTACTGTACAACAGTACAACTGACTTGGCTTCAGGACAGCAGCATGATTCTCGCGAGGGCAGCTGGGGGCTAGGAACAGGTGGTCGTAGGCTTCACGGGATGTGTGTCCCAGGAGAGGCATAGTGCCTCTTCCTGCCACCTCTGCACCCAGCCAGGATGCATACTAGAGCTGAAAGAGGGGGCTATTTCTCAAGAGAAGATAGAAATCTGAGTTTCTAGAAATACCATGATGAAATTAAACAAAAAAACATTCACAAGCTCTCAGGCTAGATTCAGCCCACAGGTTGCCACTTTGCAACATCTGGCTTAGAGATGAGATGCAGGTTCAGACAGCCCTGGATTCAAACCTTGGTTCTGCCGCATGGGACCTGCCTGACCATGGACAAGCCCCCACACCTCCCTGGGCCTCATCTGTTTAGCAGGGCCAATATCACCCCTCAAGCTGCTGTGAGAGTGAGATGAGACTGTGCTCATGTGAAGTGGGGGGGAGGAATCTGGAAGAGGAAGTCTAAGTCCTCTGGAGGGCTGGAGGTCAGGGCTGTCTATAGCCCAGAGGACTCTTGAATGGCCGGAATTTGGGCCCCATCTTGGTCAGGTCTTTTAGTTTCTGGAGTGGCTGCCTATGCACCCCCTCAGGACCGCTCCCTCCCTTGCCCCATCCAGGTGTGGAAATATCCCAAGGTATGGGAGGGCTTCATCAAGTGCTGTCAACGCACCAAGCCCCAGAGTTTCCAAGTCATCCTGCAGTTACCACCTCAGCAGCTGGGTGCCGTCTTTGACAAGTGCCCAGAGCTCCGGGAGCCCCTGCTGGCCCACGTCCGATCCTTCACCCCCCACCAGGTACCCCAGGGCATGGGATGGGTGGTCCCATGGGTTCAGCCCTGGAGGACTGGATGGGGGTGGGCAGAGGGGAGCTCTGCACTGCCAGAGAAGCTCAGGGGCTCTGAGGGGGGTCCACTAGGAGTCTCGGCTCTGAGTACTCCATAGAGCCCCCAACCTGCTCTTCCCTTAGCAAGCACACATCCCCAACTCCATCATGACCATCCTGGAGGCCAGTGGCAAGCAAGAGCCAGAGGCCAAGGAAGTGCCTGCAGGGCCCCTGGAAGAGGTGAGGGCCCAAAGCTCCCCAAACCCTAAGCCAGCAAGGACCTCCCTATCCTCTTCCCCACCCCAGCTATCTCTGGTGGAAGTTTCTGCAGGGGATGGGAAGTGAGGGAACAGTTGTCCCTTTTGTACTCCCTATGCCCGCCATGCTGTCTCCCTGAGGGTGCTTTCTGGCTCTTTGCCACCATCCTCTAGCAGCAGCCTATGACCTGGTCCCCCTTCCCTCCTGGCCTGAGTTTCTGTGTGCCCTTCCCCATCCCCAGGACGACCTGGAGCCTTTGGCCCTAGCTCCAGCCCCAGCCCCCCGGCCCCCTCAGGACCTCATTGGCCTGCGGCTGGCCCAAGAGAAAGCCTTAAAGCGTCAGCTGGAGGAGGAACAGAAGCTGAAGCCAGGAGGAGTGGGAGCCCCCTTGTCGTCGTCCTCTTCCTCTTCCTCCACCCGGCCAGGCCTTCCCCAGCCCGAAGAAGCCATAGATTTCCGGGAAGAGGGGCCTGAGTGTGAGACCCCGGCCATCTTCATCAGCATGGATGACGACTCAGGGCTGACCGAGGCCGCACTCCTGGACTCTAGTCTTGAGGGGCCCCTACCTAAGGTAGGGATGACAACCTCAAAGCAGCAAAGGAAGAAAATAATTAGGGCCCCGGGGTGAAGGGTGTATGCCAAGCGCCCAGGAGCGGGGGGAGGGGGGGTGTACAGCCCGAAAGGAGCGTGGAGGTAGGACCACCCTATGCTATCCTTGACCCACTCCCCCTTCTCCTGTCACCAGGAGGCAGCAGGCGGATTGACCTCAAAGGAGGAACGCAGTCCCCAGACCCTCACCCCTGCTGGAGAAGACACCACGAAGACTCCCAGCCCTGCCGCTGAGGAATCCGGGGAACCCGAGACCAAGGGGAACAGCTGACGGGGCTTGGTGGGGAAGGGGAGTGGAGGGGGGGGAGGGGAGCGGGGAGGGCTCGGGAAGGGCGGGGCCTAGCCGGCGGGGCTTTTCCTTTAACATTAAAAAGATCGCGGGTCTCGGGCGTGGGTGAAGTCTCATCTCTACCCGCGTGTCGCTGTGGGACTGTACATGGAGTGAACGCCCCGAGGTGCTGCCTGGAAGACTGGCAGGCCCAAGGGCGAGGGGCCGCGCCTGCGGAGAAGCCAGCTCCTTAGCCTCGGCGTCCCCGCGTGCCCTCCCCTGGTAACGGCCCGCCCCCTCCTTAGAAACGGGAGCGGCCGGCGCAGAGGTAACCGGGCGTGTGCCGGCAGGCGGGCGACTAGTCCGGCTTCCCTGTCTGCAGGCCTTCCTCCTGGAAGTCTGCGACTCCTTTTGAACTATGGGGGACCCACCTCCCGACCCTGAGCCCGATCCCCAGCAGCCCTCAAGTCGGAGGAGTTCCCAGGTCTCCGAGTGGCGCAGTCAGGAACTTAGTCAGCCCCAGCCTACCATCACCGAGGAGGTGGTGCAGATACCATTGGATGGCCCGGTCCTGCAGAGCAGTCAAGGGATCCTTGCGAGCCGGACCAACCTCCAGGACTTGTCACCAGGGGCCCCCCTGACCCCACAGGAGAACCTGACGATGTTCCCGGCTAAGCAAGCCCAGTTAGATGCTGTAGAGTATCCGTCCCCGAATATGGGCTTTCCTTCCGAGTTACAGCCCCAACCATATCTGGAAAAAGGAGGGATCCAGGCAACCCGAAATGCCAGCCTAATGCTGCAGCAACTACAGCAGGGCCAAGGCACCCTCTTCCAGCAACTGGACTCTGCCTACCTGGAGACCCAGCCCAACTTCCTGGGCCAGTTCAACATGTACCAGGGAGAAGACCTACAGTTCAACCAGGGTGCCCGGCATGGGCCCTACAGGAGGGATGACCCAGCCCTCCAGTACTCACCCTCTGAGCTGGGCTTCATGCCCTTCAATGTGGAGCTGCCTGAGCCAGAGCCTCGGGAGCTGGCCATACAGAATGCCAAGGCCTACCTGCTGCAGACCAGCGCCAGTTGCAGCCTCAGCCTGTGAGAAGGGGCTCATGAATGGGGAGGGGGTGGGACCCAGGCAGGGAGAGACCCCACCCAGTTAAGGCTCTGCCTCAGACTCAGGGGTCTCTTCTGTCAGGGGATCACCCCTCGTGGGTAACCAGTGCCTGCTCCAGGGGCTTCTGATTCAGACTAAGAGTTGGGATGAAACTAGAAATAGTTAACATTTACTTACCAGACATCGTGTCACCAGTCACACATTAACATCCAGTTCTCACAGCTGAGATTAGCACAACTACTGTCCCAGTTTCACAGAGGATGAAACAGAGAAATTAGGTTCCATAGCCAAGATGATAATAGCTAGGATGCAGCAGATGTGTGTGATTTGGCTCCTGAGGCCCCATTCTTCACTAAACTACTCTGCCTGGGAAGGCGCTTTACCAAGGCTACTTAGCTGTAGTCAGTACACTTCTCAATCCCCATTACAACTTGGTGAAATTTACATTCTACTTGGGAGAATGGACAACAGATATAACAAATGATAGGTGGTGATAAGAGCAAAGTGGAGGGGTGCCTGGGCGGCTCAATTGGTTGAACATCTGCATCAGCTCAGGTCATGATCCCGGGGTCCTGGGATCAGGCCCCATGTCGGGCTCCCTGCTCAGTGGGGAGGTAACATTTGATCAGGGACCTGAAGGGGAAGATGGTGAGCACCTTGGAAGTAACTGGAGGAGCAGTGGTTCAGGTGTAGGACACAGCATGTTTAAAGGCTTTAAGACTTGCAGTATTTGAGGAACAGCAAGGAGGCTGGTATGGGTGGAACCAAGGGAGAAAGTGGGAGCAGGAGGAGACAAGGCTGGAGAAGGAACTGATGCTCAAGTACAAAACTGACCCTATCCCTCCCACGTGCAGAGCTTTCCATAGCTCCCCAGTGCCCTCAGGAGTAGGTTCATGCTTCTCACAACAGCCAGTCAGCCCCTACACGCTCTCCAAACTTCATCTCTAGTCAGCTTCTGACCCAGGATCCCAGAGTCTAGTGAAAATTAACCTTTAGCTGTTTTCAACGGATCCCACCATCGGGAACTTCAAGGTCCCCCCAAAGTCTGACTTTCCCTTCCCAATTCAGTGATGGCTCCCCAGCACACCCCAGACTGCCCCCAAACGGCTTCCATCCCGCAGAGGGTTATACATACATGCTTTGAAATTAGATTGACCTGGTTTCAAATCCTGACTGTGTAACCACTCTGTGACCTCATAACCTTAACTCTTCTAAGCCTCTGTTTCCTCATCTGGAGAGTAGGGATCATGATTGTTCCTCAGATGTGGGACTGTGGTGAGAATCCGGCACAGCTCTCAAGTGCCCAGCATAGTCCCCGGCCCAAGTGCAAAGAAGCCCTTACAGTACGGCCAGCACCCCACCTCCTCTCTCCCCATAACCCCTCTGCCTTCTTCCACCCCAGCCACTTTGACGTCTTCAGTGTTCCTCCAACAAGCCAGGTGCACCATCAGCTCAAGGCCTCTGCATATCATTTCCAATCACACCACCTGCATAGCATGGCAGTTTCCTTTCTTCCTTTCCAGCCCTTTTTTCCTTTCCCTTTTCTGTGTCAGAGTGCATTGGCTGGGACCTCCAGTGCAGTGTTAAATACAAGCTGTGAAATCAGACATCCTCATTCCTAGTCTCATAGAGAAAAAGTTTCAGTCTTTCACCATCATGTTTGGAGTGTGCTATAGGTTACTTGTGGATCCCCTTTATATCATTATAAAAAAATTACCTTCTATTCCTAGTTTGCTGGGTTTTTTTTTTTAAAGTCATAAATGGCTGTTGAATGTTATCAAACAATTTCTCTGCACTGATTGAGGTTATCATGTATATATGTGTGTATATATAAATAAATAAATAAATAAATATAAATACACACACACACACACACACACACACATATATATATATATATATATATAATTTAAGACTTATTTATTTTAGAGAGCATGCACAAGTGGGGAGAAGCGCTGAAGGAGAGAATCCCAGGCAGACTCCCTGCTGAGTGGGGAGTCTGATGCAGAGCTCAATCTCATGACCCTTGAGATCATGACCTGATCTGAAATCATGAGTCGGACACTTAACTGACTGAGCCACCCTGGTGCCCCAACTTATATATATATTTTTAACATATTGATATGATGGGTTATGTTTTTTCTATTTTTCTAAATCAGCCCAGTTCCGTTATTAGCCCAGTTTAATTATAGTGTGTCATCATTTTGAGAGCAACTTTTTGCTGGGTGCCATTTGCTAATACTTAGCTTAGGATTTCAGCATCTGTAATTCTTTTTTTTTTTTTTAAGATTTTTATTTATTTGACAGAGAGAAACACAGCCAGAGAGGGAACACAAGCAGCAGAAGTGAGAGAGGGTGAAGCAGGCTTCCCACTAAGCAGGGAGCCCGATGTGGGGCTCGATCCCGGGTCTCCAGGATCATGACCTGAGCCGAAGGCAGTCGCTTAACCAACTGAGCCACCAGGCACCCCTGTAATTCATTTTTTAAAAAGATTTTTATTTATTTATTTGAGGGAGAGCCAAAGAGCACAAGCAGGGGGAACAGCAGAGGGAGAGGGAGAAGCAGGCTCCCTGCTCAGCAGGGAGCCCTGACATGGGGTTTGAACCCAAGACCATGGGATCATGACCCAAGCTGAAGGAAGACGCTTAACCTTCTGTGCACACAGGTGCCCCTGCAGCATCTGTGTTTCTAAGCAAGATTGGCATAGAATGTTCCTGTCTCCTAGTTTCCTTGAGTTTTGTCAACATTCTGTTAGACTCATGAAGTGTCTCAGGGCTTATCCAACAGTTGTTCCTCTGACGGAAACACCCCCAATATCTGTACAGTTTGCTTCATGTCATTCAGATCTCAGCTTAAATGTCCCCTTGGTGTGATCTTCCCTGGCTTCCCTACTTAAAACTGGAAGCCATCTCCCATCCCTGGCATTCCCAGTGCCCATTCCCTGCTTTGTCATCACAGAAAGACATACTATAGGGCACCTGGGTGGCTCAGTCGGTTAAAGCCTCTGCCTTAGGCTCCGGTCATGATCTCAGGGTCCTGGGGTGGAGGTCCGCATCGCGAGGGAGGGAGGGAGGGAGCCTGCTTCCTCCTCTCTCTCTGCCTGCCTCTCTGCCTACTTGGGATCTCTCTCTCTGTCAAATAAATACATATAATCTTAAAAAAGAAAGAAAGACATACTATTTATTTTTGCCTATTTGGTTAGTGTCTGTCTCCATCATCAGAATGGCAGCTCCACCAGGGCAGGGACATTTTTCTCTTCCCTACGGGGTCCCCAGCACCAGGTACAGGGCGAGCACACAACAATGAGCTCACTGAGCTGAGCTAGTGATGTCTCCCACCTCCCTTTCCCTCCTGCGGGAGGCAGGTATGAGCATCTGGTGAACCTGCTGACCAAGATCCTGAACCAGCGGCCTGAGAACCCCTTGTCCATCCTGGAGTCTCTGAACCGCACCACGCAGTGGGAGTGGTTCCACCCCAGGCTGGACACCATGCGGGACGACCCTGAGATGGAGCCCACCTACGAGATGGCGGAGAGGCAGAAGGGGCTATTCCTTCGGAACGGCTCCGGAGGCGAGGGCGAGCAGGAGATGGAAGAGGAGGTGGTAAGTGAGCCGGTGGGAGGGGCGCGAAGCGGGACTGCAATGGCCCAGGCCTGCGCACAGGCTGTGCTTACTTCTGGAGGGGAGGGAACGCACGGTGTGACCCAGAAACACAAAGGATTTCAGTTTTGTGTGCGCACTGGGCCGAGGGGGCCAGGACCAGGTCACAGAGGGGTTTGAATGTCAGGCCAAGGGGCTTGGGCTTTCTCCTGAGGCTCCTGGAGTGCTCCGAAAAGAAGGGCTAGCTAGTTGGCTCTGCGGACTCCTGCGGCTAGATGGGAGACTGGTCTCTCTTACCATCCTTTACTCCTTCCTACCAAAAATAATTCTGCTTTGCAGACCTTTGCTATGAAACCCATTGCCTCCTGGAGTCTCTCAATGTTGAAGTGCCCCCCTAATCCCCGGACTCAGTTTCCCCTTTTGTTAAGTTGAGATCCTCTAAGAACTCTTCCACTCTTGGCCCCTAACATTTCACTATCCTCAGAATATTTAATTCCACGACTGTTTCCAGAACTGGACAATGGCGGAAAATTCGGCCTAGGTGTTCTTTCACTCGTTCAAGAAACATTTGTTGAGGACTGTTCATGATCATTCTGACACCTCCCAGGCCCCTGCTAAGAGCTTGAAGAGCTCTCGTTTTATTCCTAAAACAACCCTTTAAGACAAGTGCTACTTATTCTTATTTGTAGAGGAAGGACGCAGGCTCAGAGGGCAGGAAGGTGGGAAATACCAGGGACTGCACTAAGAAGAAGGCAGTACCATGATCTCCAAAGCCCATGCGATATACAACCTTTGACCTACCTGCAGACATGTTGCTCTGTGCTCATTTCTGTCTATGCTTCTGAGACTCCAGGATTCTGAGATAGTGGGGTGGGATGGTTAGAGAATGGGGGAACGACAATCTGAGAGAGGAATGCGCCCTCGGATGAGCAAAGCGCAGTTGGAAATCCCTAGTCTTAGGCAGGAAGTTCTACCTGGGAATATGGTTTTGCATTTCAGATCCAGTTTCTCCTCAGGGGCCCCACCCACTTAGAACTGCACCCTTCCTCCCTTAAACCCAGGTCCTACCCATATCTTATTGAAGTCCCAGAAGGACCCACCTCCTTAGAAAGCTTTGCACCTAGAGGCACTCGAGGCTCCGCCCCCTTGAAATTCTATCTGCGATGAGGCCCCGCCCCTTCAAACGCCTGGTCCCTCAAGGCCCCACCCCCTTAAGAGCTTGGGGTTGGATTTTTTTTTTTTTTTAAGATTTCATTTATTGGAGTGCCTGGGTGGCTCAGTTGGTTAAGCCACTGCCTTCGGCTCGGGTCATGATCCTGGAGTCCTGGGATCGAGTCCCACATCAGGCTCCCAGCTCTGTGGGGAGTCTGCTTCTCCCTCTGACCTTCTCCCCTCTCATGCTCTCTCTCATTCACTCTCTCTCTCTCTAATAAATAAATGAAATCTTTTTAAAAAAAAGATTTCATTTATTTATTTGACACAGAGAGAAAGACAGCAAGAGAGGGAACACAAGCAGGGAGAGTGAGAGAGGCAGAAGCAGGCTTCCCACTGAGCAGGGAACCCGACCCGGGGCTCGATCCTCAGACTCTGGCATCATGACCTGAGCTGAAGGAAGATGCCTAATGACTGAGCCACCCAGGGGTCCGCTGGAGCTGGAATTCTTTTTTTTTTTTTCTAACATTTTATTTATTTATTTGACAGATAGATCACGGTAGACAGAGAGGCAGGCAGAGAGAGAGGAGGAAGGAGGCTTCCCACTGAGCAGAGAGCCCAATGTGGGGCTCTATCACAGGATGCTGAGATCATGACCTGAGCCGAAGGTAGAGGCTTTTTAACCCACTGAACCACCCAGGCGCGCTGGAGCTGGAATTCTTTTTTTTTTTTTTTAAAGATTTTTTTATTTATTTGACAGAGAGAAACATAGCCAGAGAGGGAACACAAGCAGGGGGAGTGAGAGAGGGAGAAGCAGGCCTCCCGCGGAGCAGGGAGCCCAATGTGGGACTCGATTCCGGGTCTCGGGGATCATGACCTGAGCCGAAGGCAGTCGCTTAACCAACTGAGCCACCCAGGCAGCCCAAGGAATTCTTAATGGCAAAATTGTGGTCGTTTGCGGCCTGTGAATGCCTCTAGGAAGAGATTTAAGAAATCCGTGATTCAGCTTTTTTTTGTATTTACTTTTCTGAGAGGAGATGGGGCTCTCATTTTCCTTTTTCTGTTTCTTCTAAGGTGCTAGCCATGATCCCTAATAGCTTCTGTGGAAAATGCATGCTTTCCTTATGCTCTCCTTTGAAATGTCATCTCTATGATTTATTTACCCCTTTATGGACTTGACCTGTTTGTGGATTCTCTATTCTTTTCCTTCGCTCTGTGGCTAGCTCTCTGCTTTTGAATCTCCTGCCTGCTGCTTACAGCTGCTGCATAGCAGATTTGGTTATTTGGCAGCCAGAGCTGCCCGACACCAGGCCTCTGTTTCATAACGGAGGCTAACTATTCTTGCATTTATAATTTCAGACTCACGTGGGGCACGCTCAGCATGGGCTCTGCTTGGGGTCCCCTCTCTCCCTCTGACCCTCCGGCCGCTCGTTCTCTCACTCTCTCAAAATAAATAAATAATACCTTAAAAAACAATTCAGGGCGCCTGGGTGCTCAATGGGTTAAGCCTCTGCCTTCAGCTCTCAGGTCATGATCTCAGGGTCCTGGGATCAAGGTCTGCATCATGCCCTCTGCTCAGCGGGAAGCCTGCTTCCTCCTCTCTCTCTGCCTGCCTCTCTGCCTATTTGTGATCTCTCTCTGTCAAATAAATAAGTGGAATCTTAAAAAAAATTTTTAAACAATTTCAGACTAACCTTAGTATTACTGCATCACATTGCAAAAACTAACAATTTCCTGTACTGGTTTGACAGCAGGAAATAGATGATGTTACAGAACTAGGAGACAAGTGCTTAAAACAAGAGAGAAGGTTTTCTCCCACCTGATATTCAGGTGCAAGCAGTCCACAGCTGAGAAGGTGGCTCCCCCTAAGAAGGGGTATTGAGGGCTGTCTTCTCCCCGCTTCCCAACTGCCCTCCCTGTGTCTGTACCAACAGAAGAGTTTTCAGCATCACAGAAGCCTGGATATAAACCCCATCTCTGGCCAATGCAGTCAGTCTGACTTGCTTTTGGCTGCAAATGCTTAATTAAAGTGAACCAAGCATTTCAGCAAAATGTTTAATTACTTCACTTGGCCGACAATGGGCAGACCTGGGGCATCTTCTCTGTGAAATCATGAAGAATTCTGGCTCTTTCCTTCCCTCTGCTCGGACCATGTTTGGTCCTTGAGCTCATCACTTGATGTTCAGAAAATTGCTTTTCTGAGGTTCTGAGGTTGCTGTAAACCTCAGACTTTATATCCTCATGCTAGTGCTCCAAAAAGGGAGGAAGGGAACTTCTCTTTGTGTGTCTCTCCTTTTTAAAAAGAAATGGGGGGGTGCCTGGCTGGCAACTTGTGAGTTTGAGCCCTATGTTGAGGGTAGAGATTACTAAAAAAAAGAAATAAATTAGGGGTCCCTGGGTGGCTCAGTCAGTTAAGCGTTGACTCTTGCTTTGGCTCAAGGTCATGATCTCATGGTCATGGGATTGAGCTCCTGGTTGAGCTCCACGCTTGACGCAGTCTGCTTGAGATTCTCACTCCCTCTCCCTCTGCCTCTCCTGCTCATTCTCTCTCTCTCTCTAAAATAAAAAAAAATAAATAAATCTTTAGGGGCACCTGGGTGGCTCAGTCAGTTAAGCATCTGCCTTCTGCTCAGATCATGATCTCAAGGTCCTGGGATGGAGCCCCACGTTGGACTCCCTCCTCAGCGGGGAGCCTCTTCTCCCTCTCCCTCTGCCCCCGTCCCTCTTGTGCATGCTCTCTCTCTCTCAAGTAAATAAATTATATTTAAAAATCTTTAAAAATAAACAAGCTTTTAAAATTAAAAATTGGGAGGAGACGTTTCCCAGAAGTCCCTCAGAAGACCTCTGCTTGTATCTTATTGGCCAGATTGAGTCACCCAACCATCCCTGGCTGCAAAGGAGGCTGGGAAAGTGAGCTTCAAGCAAGGAAAAGGGTCTTGACAATGATGTTGGCTCAGCAGGCTGACAGGTCTGACTGACCCTTTCCAAGCCAAAGGCAGAGGTGTGGCTGGGCACCCAACAGAGCTGGTATTCAGGGATCCGAGGGCCCATCCTTCACCTCTGCCCCTCTCTGCACCTGGCCTCCTCCACATCTCAGCATACAACTGCCCCATAGCTCCTGAATGCACTTTTTAAAACTTCCATCCACTTGTCACTATGAAATCATTTCTCCCAGACCATAGATGGGATCTTCTTCTGGGAGGAAGAAAGGAAGAAAGATTCTGGCCACAGAATCTGGGTTCAAACCCAGTGATTCCAAAGGAGTAATTTCTAGGCAGGGGGAATGCTAGCTGTACTTTTTCTTCAACTCAGTCACACATTGCAGGGTGGGGAGGGGCAGGTGTAGGGAGAGAAGCAGAGTATGATCTGTCTGTTTAGGTCAGTTTTCCACTCTTGCTCCAATCAACAGTGCCAGGATGGAGGTATAATCATTTAAATATGGTTAGTGAGAGCACTTCATTGCCATGTGGATGGGGGTGGGGATTCCCAGAAAGAGAATCATGGCCACCAGCTCATGGGCCTGGTACACACTTCCAACAGTTTCCTACAATCATTCCTGTATCTTCCTTCCTGCCAGCATTAATTAGAATTAGGTTTGACTCAGCCCTCCCCGACTTGCTGGTGTCCACATCCATTAGGAAAACAAGCTTTTGCACTGTGTTTATGACCGAAGGAATGTGCCAGAATGTTGAGGTGTGCCACATAGAGCTGAGATTACAAGTAACCCCACAATCTCTGTGGCTTCAAAGGGCACAGCTTAGTTCTCGCTCACATCACCTGCCCACTCAGTGCTGGCCATAGGGTTTTGCACATCTGCTGCTTGAGAACGCAGGGCAGAGGGGTTGCATTGTGCCACAGGCTTCCACCATTGCAGGGGAGGAGAAAGAGAGCATAGCAAACGCCACACTGGTTCTCGCATCTTCTGCCTGTCTGTGACATGTGTCCTTGTCACTGCTGTTTCAAGTAGTCGGAGCAAGTGACAGGGCCCCTCCTGAGTGCAATGGGGGATGGAGGGAGTATTTCATTCCTCTTGGGGAGGGGCTTCAAACACTTGTGGACAATAATATGCCTATTTCCAGCAGGCCTAGGGAGGAGGCACAATAAATTATTCATCTTAACACTATTCACAAATGGAGCTTTTACCAAAAAATTAGAATACAGTATATAAGCCTTCAGGAAAAACCTCAGGGTACTCGTCACCAAATGCTTCACAGCAACTGATGTGACTGAAGCATCACCACCATCCTATTTACACCAACCATCTGTTCTGAGTTGAATTGTGTCTTCCAAAAATTCTAATGCAGGGCAAAGTATCGCTCACCCAGGTACTTACTGCAGAACAGGATCTTATTTGGAAGGAGGGTCACTGCAGATGTAATTAGTTAAGATGGGGTCATTCTGGAATAGGGTGAGCCCCTAGTCCAATAGGATTTTTGTCCTTATAAAAGGTTATGTGTGGACACAGTCTCAGTCATCCACCATGTGGCTCCCACACTTAACCTGTTTCATCTTCAGCAACTTGAGGCAGGTCTGCCTGCAGACCCATATTCATTTCTTGTTGCTGCTCTAACAAACTTGGTGGCTTAAGACAACATAACGTTTCACTGTACAGTTCTAGAGGTCAGAAGTCCACTTTGGATTGGGTGTCACCAAGGCCAAAGTCAGAGTCAGCAAGGTTGCTCTACTAATGGAGGTTCTTGAAGAGAAACCATCTCCTAGCCGTTTCCAGCTTCCTAGAAGCAGCACACATTCCTTCCTCCTGGGTCCTCCTCCAGCTTCAAAGCCAACAGCGCAGCACCTTCAATCTCTGACTCTAATTTCTGCTTCTGTCACCACATCCTCTCTGACCCGCCCACCTTCCTCCTTCACTTCTCAAGACCCTTGTGATTACACTGGGCCAACCCAGATCATTCAGGGTGATGTCCCTATCTCAGGAATCTTTAATTAATCACACCTGCAAGTCATGTTTGCTGTGTAAGATAACGTAGTCACAGGTCCAAGGATTGGGACCTGGACAACTTTGGGGGAAATCATTATTCTACCTACTGTACCCCCTTTCTCTCCATTCTGATTTCAAAGTCTGGCAAGAGAGCATGTGGTCTCCCTGGACCAGTCAGGTTGGCCAAGAGCAGGCCAAGGGCTGATCTCATGAGAAAGGACCTCATGTGTTTTGTTTCCTGATAAATCTCAGTGCCTGCCCTAGCCTGGGACTGGCACTCACTGGGTCTTTATTTTTTTGATTTTTTATAAATATTTTATTTGTTTGAGACAGAGCGTGCATGGAAGGAGGAGCAGAGTGAGAGGAACAAACAGACTCAGAGCTGAGCATGGAGCCCCACGTGGGGCTGGATCCCAGGACCCCCCCAGATGATAACCAAAGAGTCAGATGCTCAACCGACTAAGCCACCAAGGCGCCCTTCCCACTGGGTCTTTTTTTTTTTTTTAAGATTTTATTTATTTGTTTGATAGGGAGAGAGGGAGCAAGGGGAGTGGGAGACGGAGAAGCAGGTTTCCCGTTCTAGCAGGGAGCCCAATGCGGGGCTCAATCCCAGGACCCTGGGATCATGACCTGAGCGGAAGTCAAATGCTTAATGACTGAGCCACCGAGGTGCCCCCTACTGGGTCTTTAATAAAGATTTCTGAACTGACTAAATGAAAAAGTATTGGGTTCAGCCTTGTTGGCCATGTGGCTGGAGGTGGGGGTGGCTGGGCCAAAATCTCACTGTATTCTAGTCCTAGCCCTTGACTTGCTTGTTCTCACTCCCTTTCTGCCCCCAACTCCACCCCCCTTCTCTCTGTCTCTCCTCCTCTGTTTCCCTGAACAAAGCAGATGGTGAAGGAGGAAGCAGTGAGGGCAAGACTTATCACTACCATCCTCAAGGCTCAATTCCCTTAATTTGCTATATGATTTGGGGTATCTGTTAGGGGTGCACTTGGCTGCAAGTAACAGAAAACAGAAAGTGGCCTTTTTGTCCCATAGAACAAGAAGGTCGGGGACGTAAGATAGCTCAGTGATGCCACTGGGGACAGATGGTCTCCACCGTTCAGCTCTACCACCATTAGGTTATGGATTTTGTCTCCCATGTGTTACCTCATGGTCCAAAAATAGCTGCTGTGCCTCTAGATCTCACATCACATTCTAGGCATATGAGGGAAGGAATAGGGAGAAATGGATTTTCTCCTAGTGGTTTGTTGTTGTTTTGCCTTGTCTTTTCCTATAAGGGACATCCTCCCCAAGGATTTGCCCCTACATCTCACTGACCAGCAGTAGTCACATGAGCAGCTGAGTTACAGAGTAGTTCACTTCTCTGGATTTTAGAAGAGTCAGGCTGGGGAGCAGGGTTTCAGCCTTCTTCCCTTTGCCCTTCATCCCACCCTCTGCAGGCTGAGACAGCAGTGCCCAACATCATGGAGATGGCCTTCTACTTTGAACAGGCTGGCGTGGGCCTGAGCTCCGACGAGAGTTTCCGCATCTTCATGGCCCTGAAGCAGCTGGTGGAGCAACAGCCCATCCACACCTGCCGCTTCTGGGGCAAGATTCTGGGGCTCAGCCACAGCTACCTTGTGGCTGAGGTGGAGTTCCGGGAGGGCGAGGAGGAAGGGGAGGAGGAGGAAATGGAGGAGATGATGGAGGGCGGGGAAGGCCTGGACGCACATGGCGAGGAGGAAGGCGAGGAGGACGAGGAGAAGGTCACCGACGTAATCCCCAAGCCCATGTGGAAGCCACCGCCCCCCATCCCCAAGGAAGAGAGCCGCTCGGGCACCAACAAGTACCTGTACTTCGTGTGCAATGAGCCAGGCCGGCCGTGGATGCGGCTGCCGCAGGTTACACCCCTCCAGATCGTGCAGGCCCGGAAGATCAAGAAGTTCTTCACTGGCTACTTGGACGCGCCGATCATCAGCTTCCCACCCTTCCCAGGCAACGAGGCCAACTACCTGCGGGCCCAGATCGCCCGCATCTCCGCCGCCACGCACATCAGCCCGCTCGGCTTCTACCAGTTCAGCGAGGAGGAGGGCGATGAGGAGGAGGAGGGCGGCGCAGGGCGCGACTCCTACGAGGAGAACCCCGACTTTGAGGGCATCCCGGTGCTCGAGCTGGTGGACTCCATGGCCAACTGGGTACATCATACGCAGCACATCCTGCCACAGGTGAGACTGGGGGACTCCAGCCTTCCCTCACTCCTCCCCTGCCCCCGCCCCCGGGCAGAACTGGGGTCCTCTGGAGCACTGCTCCCTTGTGTCAACGGGAGTCAGCTGACGGTGCCCCTGGGGCCAGACGCATCTTGGTGCCCTGCGTTTTTCAGATTTTAAAAAGGTAACCCAGTGCAGTTATCAGATACCTTGGAGCACCTCAAGGCCGGGGGTGGGGGTGGAGTGGAGGAGGGGGCTTCAGCCGCCTTCTGAGACTTTACTTCTGCTGCAAAACTGAATAGCCTCTCATGAGTTCAGGTCTCAGCTTGCTACCAAAAGAGACAAGAAAGAAACTTTTGGTTTTCACAGCTTTTCAGGTTTGGGAATTGTGGATAAGAGACAGAGGACCTACCTTTCTTGAATGTCTGAAGAGTCGGACTTTATATTAATTCATTCACTCATTCAAGGAAACACTTGTTGTGTGCTAGTAACTTTATTCATTCGTTTGTTCATTCATTTATTCATTCATTCCACGAACCTTTATTGACCCCTGCAATGTTTTATTGAATCCAAATAACTCCTTTTGAGATCATGGACAACTGTCTTTCCCATTTCATAGTTGAGGCAGCTGAAGTTGGCTCTATGTTGTGCACATCGGTTCATTGATTCAAAGAACATGGATCAGCCCCCCAGTGCCTCATAGAACCCAACAGCAGTCCAATGAGAGAGGCCTCTATGACATCCCCATTTCAGAGAGGAACAAACAGAGGATCATATGGGCTGCTGAATGTCTGCTCCACAGGGCAGAGATTTGGGGGAGGGTCTCTTCTCTCAAGGATCCCCAGCACCTACCTGTATGTAGTAGGTGCTCATTAAATGTACAAGAAATGAATGAATCAGTGCCCAGATGGGAACCACACAGCTAGTGGATGGCAGGAGTCTCCACCTCACTACCACAGTTCTCTCTGACTGTCCTCCTTCCCCTGACCTGTGTGACTAACCCTGTCCTCCTGTCCATCTCCGGGTCCCCTAGGATAGGGTCAGTGCCCAGTGTCCTTCCTGGCCCCTCACCTCTTCCCAGAGTACAGGCTAGGCACTGTCCACCAGGATGCTAACTGAACTTCCTCCTTCCCCGCCCCCACCCCCAGGGCCGCTGCACCTGGGTGAACCCTTTGCAGAAGATGGAAGAGGAAGAGGAGCTGGGGGAGGAGGAAGAGAAGGCAGATGAGGGGATAGAGGAGGTGGAGCAGGAGGTCGGACCCCCGCTGCTGACCCCACTCTCAGAAGATGCAGGTAATGGTTCTCTTCACCCTCTTCACCTTACACATGTCGGCTCACCAGGCCAGGTAGAGCCTGGTATGAAAGTGGGAGAGACAGCAAGACTGCGGGGGGATCTCTCTGAGCCTCAGTTGTTCTCTCTATAACACAGGTCTGATGACAGCACCTCCTTCACGGGGTTATGGGGACACATCCATCTGGTGATAGCACATGGCAATGTCCTGGATAGGGGGGATATGATCTTTGAGTCTCAAGTGGGTTTGGGGAGAGAGAGAGAGTTAGAGAGGCTTTCCACAAAGGAGACAGGACCTGAGCTAGATTTTGGAAGCCTGGAGAGGAATTTCCCAAGGTCAGAGACTCAGGCACCTGTAGGAAGGGAAAAGGAGAGGCTTAGAGTGGGTGAATGGGCAGAACCCAAATTTGAACCCAGATTTCCAGGACCCCAGGGTTTGAGCCATGTCCACTGCACCCTGGTCCAGACCAATGGCCAACGGAAGGGAGAGCACAGCAGCTCCTGCAAGGCATGTGAGATAAGGATACCCACTTCTTGGGTGCGGTCACTGAGGCTCAGACAGGTGCAGTGGCTTCCTGGGGCCACACAGTGAGAAAGTGATCTGGAGCCAGCCACATTTCCCTTCATGCCCCTCTCTCTCCTCCTCCTCTGCTCTCTCCCCTCTGGGGGGGGGGGGCTGTGCAGTACTGTGCTGAGGGGAGCTCTGACTTCCCTGGTGCTTTCCACTCCCCCACAGAAATCATGCATATGTCACCCTGGACCGCCCGTCTGTCCTGCAGCCTCTGCCCGCAGTACTCCGTGGCCGTCGTGCGCTCCAATCTTTGGCCAGGAGCCTATGCCTATGCCAGTGGGAAGTAGGTATTCTTCTAGTCCCTTCCAGCAGAGAAAGCCCCTATGACTTCTTCAGAGACAGGCTGAGGGCAGGGGGCATAGTGGAGATAGGAAGGACCCCCTTCAAGAAGCCCCCAGGACTGACTTCCACACTCAGCTCAAGGAATTCCACTGGGGCTAAAATGAGAAATCCTGGACAAAGAATGTAAGCCCCTCGGATAAGAGAATAGAGGATCAGAGAGAGGAAGGAACTGATTCAGGTTCACACAGCATATGAAAGATTCAAACTTGGATCTCTGGCCTCCCGACCCAGACTTTTTGGCTATGTGGGTCACAGAGACAGACAGGACTCAGGAGTCCACCTTGAGGTGGCCCTGACTTGGGCAGAGTGTTGTGTCTGGGGGACCTAACTCCTTTCCAAGTCTCCCAGACCATTCTTTCTACAGGGCAGCTGTCTTCCCTGCCAGGATCCCCCACCAGTTACTCCAAAAGATCTGCAGGCTGAAGTCACTCCTGCATCCTCCCACCCTCAGCTACACACTCACTGAGATGCTCACTGCACACTTAACTACACACTGAGGGTCCCTCAGTCTCTGCCACCAGACAATCCCAGCCTTTCCCATTAGTCACTTAGAGAGGGCCCTCCGCAGCCAGGGGGCGGGTGCAGTTACTGCTCTGTCCACCAGGTGGCAGATAAGTTTCCATAGATTTTCCTTTTCCATCTCTGTGGTAAACCTAGACTGTGTTGGATCTCATGATGAGGTTTCACATAATCCTGATACTTTAACTACGTTCATGGCAATTTTTTCCCCTTCCAGAAACAGCAAGAGTCTCGCTTGCTTGCTTTTGCCAACCCCTTTTTTCTGGCCACACCCTAATTTGCCAACATCTTTTTCTTTTTCTTGTTTAAGATTTTTTTAAAGATTTTATTCATTTATTTGACAGAGAGAGACACAGTGAAAGAGGGAACACAAGGAGTGGGAGAGGGAGAAGCAGGCCTCCCGTGGAGCAGGGAGCCACACAGGACTCCATCCCAGGCCCCTGGGATCACAACCTGAGCCGAAGGCCGACGCGTTAATGACAGCCACCCAGGCACCCCTAAGATTTTTTTTTTTTAAGATTTATTAGAGAGAGCTTGAGCATGACAGAGAGAGAAAGGGCAAGAGCAGAGCAGGGGCAAAGGGAGAGGGAGAAGCAGACTCCCCATGGAGCAGGGATCCCAATGCGGTGCTCAATCTCAGGACCCTGGGATCATGACCTGAGCGAAAGGCTTAACCCACTAAACCACCGAAGCCCCCGTAAGATTTTATTTTTAAGCGATCTCAATACCCAACACAGGGCTCGAACTCACAACCCCTATATCAAAAGTCACACGCTCCATCAACTGAGCCAGTTAGGCGCCCTGTCAACAGCTTTCTGAAAGCAAAAGATCCAAATTTAGAACTCCACTTATCATCCTTCTCCCATTCATCCACCACTCAGTCACTCATGCCTCCAATCATCCATGTTTTCTCCATTTTTTTTTTCTTTATGAAAGACTCTTGGATGTGCCTGTTTGCCAACTGTATGCCAGGTCCTGGGCCCTTTGTTGAAAAGGTGATGAGGATCCTGCCCCTGAGAGCAGACAGAGGAAGCACAGACATTAATCATATAGCACCCCTCCCCCCAGCCAAAAAAAAATGCCCTGTTACAAACTAGGTGCCAGTAGGGACAGTCAGTGCAGGGACCAATTACAGTTCCAAAGTCTCATCTTAAGGGGGTAAAAGTAGGATTCCTGGGAAGAGTGATCTTTGTGTGAAATCTTTGCGGGAAAGAGAGAGGTAATGGGTAAAAGCAGGTAGAGGACATTCTAGACCCAAGCCTCACAGACCATAAGTGCATAGGACCCCAGGGATTTGGTTAAAGGGCAGGTTCCGGTGGCATGGGAGTGGGGTTGGGGCCCGAGAGTCAGTCTTCGTAGCAAGCTCAGCTTCCCCGGTGAGGCTTCCAAGGAGGCGGTATATTTGAAAGCTCCAAGGAAGACCTGGAGGAAAACAGTTGTCTCAGGAGCAGCAAGGCTGTGCTCAAGGGCAAAGCCACAGAGCCCCCACGCCAGACTGTACCTCCTTCTTCCTTTCCCCCAGTACTCCTCTCTGACTCTCTCCCTGTCTTCCAGTCCCCCTCCTTAGCTCCCATTTCCTCCTCTAGTTAAAATTCTGGGAACAGGTGGACTGACAGGGCTTGGACCCAACCAGTTACGTTCTTGTTTATTATCAGTCTCCTCCTAGAATGTAGGCACCACTGTAGGGATTCTTGCTTAATGTATTCACTGCTGGGTCCCCACATCGAGGTCAGCACTATCCAACACAAATGAAAGACAAAACCTGTATCATTTTAAACTTACTTTTTTTTAGACTTTTTTTAACCTTTTAAAATTCTTTATTTTTTAAAAAAGTTCTAGTACTAGCTACCTCCAAGAATAAAAACAGGCAAAATTCATTTTAATAATATATTTTATTTTATCTTAAACGTCCTAAATGTTATCATCACAATGTGAAAGCAATATTGTAAAAATCAACAAGCTATTTTACATTCTGTCTTTGATTTTCATACCATGTCTTCAGAATCTGGTGTGAAGTTGATGCAGTAAACATTCCACTTGGAAGCTACCTTGTCATCAGAAGTACCTGACCTGTGTTCAGATCTTACATTTACAGTTGAGAAAGTAGATTCAAGTACCCAAGTTGTCCTGGATATGCTTAGACATTTTCCAGTAACCAAACTGAGTATCAGTTTTATTGCTTAAATCTAAATTTATTACAATGAAATAAAATCTACTCCAACAACAACAAGAACACACATTCTCCTCAAAGTGCATATGGAAAAGGCTCCAGGACTAGACTGTATGTGAAGCCATGAAACAAGTATCAATAAATGTACCCAGATATTGATGGTACAAAATATGTTCTCTGGCCATACTGGAATAAAATTAGAAATCAGGGATGCCTGGGTGGCTCAACTGGTTAAGCGTCTGCCTCTGGCTCAGGTCATGATCCCATGAGCCCCACATCAGGCTCCCTCCTCAGTGGGGAGCCTACTTTCCCCTCTCTCTCTACCTACTACTCTCCCTGCTTGTGCTCTCTCTCTCTCTCACAAATAAATAAACAAATAAAACCTTAAAAAAAAAGAAATTAGAAATCAAAAACAGAAGGAATTTGGGATAATTTCACAGATATGTAGAAATTACCACACTCCTAGGGGGCGCCTGGGTGGCTCAGTTGGTTAAGCCACTGCCTTCGGCTCAGGTCATGATCCCGGAGACCCTGGATGGAGTCCCACATCGGGCTCCCTGCTCGGCGGGAAGCCTGGTTCTCCCTCTCTCACTCCCCCTGCTTGTGTTCCCTCTCTGGCTGTGTTTCTCTCTGTCAAATAAATAAATAAAATCTTAAAAAAAAAAAAAAAGAAATTACCACACTCCTAAATAACCGGGGTGGGGGGACGAAGAAGAAATTGTGGGTGAAACTGGAAAATCAAATACAATTAGAAACTAAAATCAAACAAACAAACAAAAAAACCCTCAGCTCTTTGGTCCCACTGGCCACATGTCAAGTGTTCAGGGGTTCCACGTGCCATTGCAGAAGGCAACTCTAGACATGCCTGGCACTTTTAGGAAACAGATAAACAGATGCTCAATAACGATTGGAGAACAAACAGAGAAACTCCGTGGGCCCAGATCACCCCACCACTCACCACTCCATAGTCCTGTTGTGCCCAAGCTGGGTCCCACCTCCAGTGAAAACCTTGGCTGGGGCCTTTGAGGGAGGTTTTCCCAGTATTTCTCACCTTTCCAGGAAGTTTGAGAATATCTACATTGGTTGGGGGCACAAGTACAGTCCCGAGAACTTCAACCCACCCCTGCCAGCCCCCGTTCAGCATGAGTACCCCAGCAGCCTGGACATCGTGGAGATGAATGACCCCACGGTGGAGGAGGAACAGGCCCTCAAGGCAGCCCAGGAGCAGGCTCTGGCAGCCGCAGAGGAAGAGGAGGAAGATGAGGAGGAAGATGAAGATGAGGACCTGGATGATTGAAGGGGGCCCCCTAGCCCCCTCCCTCAAGCAGGTAGATAGCAGGTTTTCTCTTATACATAGTGAGCGATGGGTTGTTTTGTACACAGTTGGTTTCCTTTCTGCCCCCAGAGGGCCAGGGTAGAACAGAAAGGTAACTGCTCTAAATAAAATTTCCCTATGGCTTATGGCCGAGCTCCTCATTTGTTTGTTGACATGGCCTCCCAGTCAGGGCTGTTGGGCTCTGCTGGAGACAGACATTGCCCGGCATAGTCTCTCTTATATGTGTCATTTATTCCTTCATCCAGACAGCAAACAACTATTGAAGTGCCTTCTGCCAGCCCAGCCCTGTGCTGGGGACACAGAGGTGGCCAAGCAGCCCCAGCTCTGCTTTCCTGGGGCTCACACTCTATGGGAGAGACACACATCCACCAGCAGTGACAACCCAGATAGGGGACAGAGCTCCTGAACTGACTCTTAAAGGGTCAGAACAGAGTGGGGAAGAGCATTCCAAGCAGAGGGAACAGCATGCAAAGACCTAAGGGCAAGACAGCGTTGTGTTGAGGTAGTTTCCTGAATCTCCATGTTTGGAACATGGTGTGAGGAGTGAGTGGGGAGAGATGAGGCTGGAAAGAAAGACTGGCAGGAGCAGATCACTCAATGCTTTACTTTGCCACGAGAGCAGTAGGGAGTCACAGATGGCCTAGAAGCAAGGGATGGCCCCAGTCACATTCCTGCTTTAGAAAGATTTCTGTAGATGCCAAGTGGCATGCACATAGAGGGGTGGGACAGGAGTCCAGGGGAGCAGAGACAAGGCTGATGCTGAGATCCTCTCCCAGGAGGAAAGGAGGACTTTGGACCAACGCTATGCAGAGAAAGAGAAAGAGACTGGAAAAGAGGACTTCACTTGACAGAATGCAAAAAACTTGGGGACTGGTAGCATGGGGTGAAGGGAGATGATGCAGATCTAGGGAGACCCTGAGGTCTGCAGCCTGGGTGCCTGGGGGGATGGCAGTGTGAGTTCTTAGATGGGGACACAGGAGAGGAGCAGGATTTGGAGGAAGATGTCAATTTCAATGTACCACTTGTGCAAGGTGAGATGCCTCTGGGACACTGCAGTGAGAAATCTGAGAGCACTGAGAATGGATCTAAGAAGTTCTGTGATGTGGGGCAGGGTGGAAGTGAGTGGCAGTGGCAGTCATCGGGGACTCATGGTATCAGCAAGAGCTTCTGGATTACTAGTGGAGCATTGGGACACTGCGGGCATTGTGAGGATCAATGAAATTTTGGAATCAGAAGAGGTTGTTAGAGGACCAAGTGAGATTGTTGAAGATAGTGAAGTCATGGAGATACATACTGGGGTTGGTGGTAAATGTAGAACTATTAGGGTTAACATTAATCGGTAGTGGGTCGGATGAAGTCCTTGGAGTTCTATGAAGACTGTGGAGATCTGGGGGATTATCAAGGGTGGGGGAGGAGTGTCTGGAGATGTTGCCAGTCCGGGACTTTAAGACGTCACTGGAAAACACTGGAGGTCAGGAAGGTGTATGCTGGGAATCTAAGGAGGCACTGAAATCACTGGGGTCATCTGTGACGTGATGGGAAGGCCAGGTTATGAACCAGGCCTTCTCTTGAGGGTCCCTCCGTTGCTAGGCAAACGGTTCCCAGGGCGCAGTTGCTAGGGATTTGTGCTTTTCCATGACCCCGCCCATCTCCTGCTGGGCCGCGCCCCGCAGCCAACCACAGGTCGGTCGAAGGCACAAAGGCGACGCCCACCTTTCGGCCCGCCCCCAGCCCCTGAACCGTTACCCGAGCGACGGCTGGAGCTCGTCCCGCCTCCCGATCTCGTTGCCAATCGGAGAGGCGTCGCCCGGGTGACCACCCCACCCCTTCCGGCGCGGGCACGAGGCTTCCGGCAGGAGGCCCGGAGCGGGCGGCGGTCCGGCAGTGGCCGGGCCCGGGCTTGGCGGGGGGTGGGCGCCCAAGATGGCGGCGGGAGGCGCGGAGGGCGGCTCGGGCCCCGGCGCCGCCATGGGGGACTGTGCGGAAATCAAGTCGCAGTTCCGCACCCGCGAGGGCTTCTATAAGCTGCTCCCCGGCGATGGCGCCGCTCGCAGGTCGTGTCCAGCTTCCGCCCAGACCCCGGCGCCGCCCCAGCCGCCGCAACCCCCGCCCGGCCCTGCCTCCTCCTCCGGCCCCGGCGCCGCGGGCTCCGCGCCGTCCCCGCCGCCCGCAGGCCCGGGGCCAGGGCCCGCGCTCCCCGCCGTGCGCCTCAGCCTCGTGCGCCTCGGGGAGCCCGACGGCGCCGGGACCGGGGAACCGCCCGCCACGCCCGCGGGGCTGGGTGCCGGAGGAGACCGCGTCTGCTTCAACTTGGGCCGCGAGCTGTATTTCTACCCGGGCTGCTGCCGACGCGGGAGCCAACGGGTGAGCGGCCTGCATCGTGGTGGCGTCGGTGCTGGCAGAGAGGATAGGGCCCCCTGAGGTGATCTAGAAGTGATGGAAGGGTCCCGAATGGATATGGGGTTCTGAGATAGGCATCCACGATGTGACGGACATCCCAGGGGAAATGGTACTCACAGGTAATGCAGAATTCTAAAAGGTGGGAACTTGGGAGGACCTCCCGGGTGCTAGCCATCCTAGAGGTGATGGAGAATCTTGAGGTCATGCAGAATCCCCAAGTTATGCCTGGGGGTTCTGAAGTGTTATGTTGGAGACATTCTGAGATGCTGTGGGATCCTCCGTGGTTCTGGGTGTTAGGAAATCTGCCTGTGGTGGAGAATCCGGAGGTGATGCAGGCTTGAAAGTGATGGAGAACCCCGAGGTGCCGCAGGTCTGGAGGTGTTGTGGGGGGTGGGGGAGATTTTGAGACTTTGGGAGCCCAGAGGTGAGGATGATTGTGGGATTGATGGGGTACTTGGAGGTGATAGAGATCCCACAGGTATATGAAGTCTTAAGGAACACTGGGGTTCTGGAGATCATGAGAGTCCCGGAGGGAATGAGAATCTCTGAGCTGTTGGGGAGCTGGAGTTGATAAGAGCCCAAAAGGGACAGCCTCAGGTGTGATGGATATTTCTAGAGCGATGTAGTTCGCAGAGGGAATGAGACCCTTGAAGGTTGTGGTGGTCCCCAAAAATGATGGAGATCCTGAGAGCCCAGAGGTGGTGAAGGACCAAAAATGTGGGGGACCATGAGGTTTAATGCATCCATGAACTGTGATGGGGGTCCTAAGATTTAGGAACTCCAAAGTAAAGAGATTCCTGGGATGTTGGGTGTTAGGGTCCTGGGAATTTGGGTGACCCTGTGTTTTAGGGAGCTTGGAATATTGAGGTGCTAAGATCCAGGGGGAATTGCTGAGTCTGTGGGCCAGAACTAGAAAGAAATTGGAGCTCAGGGACTGTGGGGACCCCAAGCTTTGATACTGTGGGCAAGGGTATCCCTAAAGGTAGAGGGTCCAACTTGTCCTGGAGACACCATGGTCTCACGTGGGGTGGAGGGGGGCAACTTCCTGTCTGTTGTTGCCTTTACTGGGTTTGTGATTTGGGTCCCCCTTCCTGTCTGTGGTTGCCCACTCACCCATCCACCTACCCACTTCCCTTAAGAATTTAACCCTCCTTCCTTTTAGTGGTTTCCCTTAACCTCAACACCCTCTTCCTTCCTCTCAGTGGTAGAAGCTATTAACTCCTTTTCTCCCAATGCTCAAGTCCATTGACCTCAACAAGCCAATTGACAAGCGCATCTATAAGGGCACCCAGCCCACCTGCCATGACTTCAACCAGTTCACTGCAGCCACAGAGACCATCTCCCTGCTGGTGGGGTTCTCAGCCGGCCAGGTGCAGTACCTGGATCTCATCAAAAAGGACACCAGCAAGCTATTCAATGAAGAGGTGATTATGCCCCCCCCCCGGGGGGGGGCCTGGGATGGCTTCCCCTTCCCATTCACCACCCACACTCTGTTGCTATGAAACTGCAGCTGCCTAGGGAGCAGTGGAGGCCTGAGAGGGGCAGGATACAGGAGAGAGACGGGCCGGACTCACAGATGGGTGGCATGAGGTCACAGAGTACAGCTAGTAGGATATCAGCTAATAATGACCGTTGCGCCTGCATGCTCAAGGTCTCTGCTGTTAACCTTGTACTGAACACTAGACTCCTTGAGTTTTCCTCCATGGGTTAGGGATTGTGGTGACCTTGTCGCAAGAAAGATAACCAAGGCTAGTCTCTAGTTGGGACTTGTTTGAAGACAGAGCCCTTGATCTTCACATTCTGGGCCTGTGAGCAGTGGATTCAAATCGTTGCTATGTCATTGACTCACTATATGGTTTTGGGGAGGTGACTGTCCCTCCCGAGCCTCACTTTCACTTCTCTGCAAAATGGGATTTCCATCCCTGCCTCATGGGACCATTATTATGAAAGTGTATGTGGAGATGGCTCAATCCTGGCTAGACTTAGTGCCAGAGGACATTGCAAGGAGTGATCTTATCCATGGGCAGGGGCTGCTCTTTGGCTCTAGCTTTTTCTCTGTTCAGAGGAAGTGTTCCAAATACACAATGCATGAATGGCAGAAGGGAGCAAGGTAAACAACAATGAATGGATTAAAAATGCTCTAGCTCATCCATTCACAAAACAATTATTGAGCATTCAGTCTGTGCTAGGCGTTGTTCTAAGCACAACAGGGATCTCACATCTTAGTGAGCAAAACAGACAGAGGGCCCTGCCTCTGCGGAGCCTTCATCATTCAGCTCTCTGAGCAGACAGTTGCCAGATAAGTATGCTGTATGTCAGAAGGAGGTGAGTGCCACAGAGAAGAATCCAGCAGGGAAGGGGGATGCGGTGTGCATGGTGAAGTTTAAAAATTTTTTTTTTTAAGATTTTATTTATTTATTTGACAGAGAGAAACACAGCCAGAGAGGGAACACAAGCAGGGGGAGTGAAAGAGGGAGAAGCAGGCTTCCCGCTGAGCAGGGAGCCCGATGTGGGGCTCGATCCCGGGTCTCTTGGCTCTCTGGGATCATGACCTGAGCCGAAGGCAGTCGCCCAACCAACTGAGCCACCCAGGCACCCCGGAAGTTTAAATTAAGTAGGCTGGGGTGCCTGGGTGTCTCAGTCACTGAGCGCCTGCCTTCGGCTCAGGTCATCGTCCCAGAGTCCCAGGATCGAGCCCTGAATCAGGCTTCCTGCTCAGCGGGAGGCCTGCTTCTCCCTCTCCCACTCCTGTTCATGTTCCCTCTCTAGCTGTGTTTCTCTCTGTCAAATATATAAATAAAATCTTTAAAAAAAATTAAGTAGGCTGCTCGGGAAAGGCCTCACTGAGAGGGGTGACATTGAAATAAAGACCTGAAGAAAACAAGAAAGTTATCGGGGAGGACATTGTGAGTACAGGGAACTGCTAGGACAAAAGCCTGGAAGCAGGACAGCAGAAGGGCTGTGTGGCCAGAACAGTTACTGAGGGGAGGGTGGGAGACACTGGCCCCTGGAGGTTCTGGAGGGTCATGGTAAAGACTTTGACTTTCAGGGGCCTTTCTCGACCAGGGTTCATCTCAGCCAGAGAACACAGAGATGATGTGATTCTTTTCTAACTTCTCCCAAGAACAAGAAGCAACTTAGATGGCCCAGGAAGAAGTTCTCTCTGCAGCCCTGCTTGAGAAAGGCTGCTGTGGGATTCGTGGGTGAGAAGAGGGCAGGTTCCAGGTATTAGCGAAGGATTGGTTCTGAGTTGGGAGGGGGAAAGGAGCAGAGGCGCACATGCAGCTGGCTGGACGGGGCTGTCACTCATGTGTCCAGGAAATCATTTCTAGGCACCTGCTGTGTGCAAAGGTCTGTGCTCTGGTGCTAGACCAGTGAACCACACAGACAAGGATCCCTTCCCTGGAGGAGACGACGCTCAGTGAGTCCATCTCTTGTGAAGCCTGACACAGTCAAGATGGAGGGAGGGGTAGGCAGTTGAGGAGAGTTCTGTGAAAGGCGGGACTGTGCCCTTGCCAGAGACAGGGCACCAAGGCTCAACGGAGCACCCTGGGGCTGCCTCACAGGCTGCCCTTCTGCCTTTGCACTCCTGTGGCCCGGTGTCCTGGCCTCACCCTCAGTGTGGCGGCCAAGGAGGCCCAGGCCACGTCTGAGGGCCGTTTCGGGGAAGGAGGTCGGCAAGGCATGGACCGGACCACCTTCCCTGACCCCCGCCATCTCTCCCTACAGCGGCTGATCGACAAGACCAAGGTGACATATCTGAAGTGGCTGCCCGAGTCCGAGAGCCTGTTCCTGGCCTCGCATGCCAGCGGCCACCTGTACCTGTACAATGTCTGCCACCCGTGCGCCTCCGCCCCGCCCCAGTACAGCCTGCTAAAGCAGGGCGAGGGCTTCGCTGTCTACGCTGCCAAGAGCAAGGCGCCCCGCAACCCGCTGGCCAAGTGGGCAGTGGGTGAGGGGCCCCTCAACGAGTTTGCCTTTTCACCCGATGGCCGACACCTGGCCTGCGTCAGCCAGGACGGCTGCCTGCGCATCTTCCACTTCGACTCCATGCTCCTACGGGGGCTCATGAAGAGCTATTTTGGGGGCCTGTTGTGTGTGTGCTGGAGCCCCGACGGGCGCTATGTCGTGACGGGTGGCGAAGATGACCTGGTCACCGTGTGGTCCTTCACCGAGGGCCGTGTGGTGGCCCGAGGCCACGGCCACAAGTCCTGGGTCAACGCTGTGGCCTTTGACCCCTACACTACAAGGGCCGAGGAGGCGGCAGCGGCCAGTGGTGACAGGGAGCAGAGCGGCGAGGAGGAGGAGGAGGAGCCTGACACCCGGGGCACAGGCTCGGGTGGGGGAGCCCCCCTCTCCCCGCTGCCCAAAGCTGGCCCCATCACCTACCGCTTCGGCTCGGCCGGCCAGGACACACAGTTCTGCCTGTGGGACCTCACCGAAGACGTGCTTTACCCCCACCCGCCCCTGGCCCGCACCCGCACCCTCCCGGGCACGCCTGGCACCACGCCACCTACCGCCAGCAGCTCGCGGGGTGGTGAACCCGGCCCCAGCCCCCTGCCCCGCTCCCTTTCCCGCTCCAACAGCCTTCCGCACCCAGCAGGCAGTGGCAAGGCTGGTGGCCCGGGTGCCACGACTGAGCCGGGCACGCCGTTCAGCATTGGCCGCTTTGCCACACTCACGCTGCAGGAGCGGCGGGACCGGGGGTCGGAGAAAGAGCACAAGCGCTACCACAGCCTTGGCAACATCAGCCGGGGCGGCAGCGGCGGTGGGGGCAGCAGTGGCGGGGACAAGCCCAGCGGCCCTGCCCCCCGCAGCCGGCTGGACCCAGCCAAGGTGCTGGGCACCGCGCTGTGCCCGCGCATCCACGAGGTACCCCTGCTCGAGCCCCTGGTGTGCAAGAAGATCGCCCAGGAGCGCCTCACGGTCCTCCTCTTCTTGGAGGACTGTATCATCACCGCCTGCCAGGAGGGCCTGATCTGTACCTGGGCCCGGCCGGGCAAGGCGGTGAGTTGCCTCACGCTGGCTTTCCCAGGGCCCGGGAAGAGGCGGGTGTTGGCAGAAGGTTTTGTCACATAGTCCTTAGCCCTGTGGGATGAGGGAAAACCGGGGAAATCTTAGCATCCCAGAGCACAACTTCTCAGATCTCAGAGTATGGGTTTTCTAGAACTCTCTGTGGCAGCAGAGGGAGACGGTTGGATTGAAGAGACAGCTCGGAGTGGTGAGGACCATGGCCAGCTAGCTGAAGGGCAGCCAGTGGGCCCAGCACAGCCAGGCCTTATCACTTGTCACTCGAAGCCAAATCTCTGTTTCTAAGGGACAACTATTTGCAAGTTGTGAAACCCTTTGAATAATGTGGGTCAAAATCTATGAGCAACACTGTGCCTGTGGGCCTGCCTTCCGGCCTGGATCCCAAGCTCTGGATCTGAGCCCACTTCTGGAATGCCAGCCTGTGGAATCCAGTTTGGGTTCCAGGGCTGCTCCCTCTGCAGCCTTGGGCAAGTCACTGCTCCTTGCTGACTGCTGTCACCTCTTAGGGAGCCTTGAAGGTGGGTGGTGGGTGGATGTGTCCCCCTCCTGGGGTAGCTGTGAACTTCAGGAAGGTGCTGGTGGGGAAGATCCCAGTAGGGGGAGCACGGGCCTAGTGCCTTCCATCTTTGTCTACCATCTTGTCTCAGAGGGGTTTGGGCTTGTGTGCTAGGTCTAGGGATGCTAGGTCTGAGGCCCGTGGCTCATTTCCTCAAAGAGTGGTTTAATTGTAGGGTCTTGAATCCTTAGAACATTATAACAGTCTCAGAGGCAGGGTAATTTGGATTTGGGGAGTCTGGTGAGTCCTGAAAGAGACCCTCTATCTCCCTAGTTCACAGATGAGGCCGAGGCCCAGACAGGGGAAGGAAGCTGGCCCAGGTCACCCAGCAAGTCAGTGGTAGAGGTAGGATTGTCCCTGAGTTCTCTCACCCTCATCCTCCCCCAGTCAGAAAGGACCCCGAGTTCCCCCCCATCCTCTCCACCCCTACCCTCCGCTCTGCTCAGGACCACCTGAGGACTTTAATTATTGTCCAGGAGCACTGCCTCCAGGGCCAGGGAAGCTAGCGGAGCTGGGAGTTCCCGACCCAGAGCAGTGGCCTCTGTCTGGGGAGCTCTGGGGTGGACCGAAGGCCAAGGCCAGGGTGGTAGCCGCTGGGGGGACTCTGGGCTGGCTCCCTCCCCACGGGACTGGTGGGAGCCCCAGGCGGTCTCTAACCTTCCTTCTCCCCTCTCATCTTCCCCAGGGCATCTCTTCCCAACCAGGCAACTCCCCAAGTGGCACAGTGGTGTGAAGCCATGGATGTCGGGGTTCCCCACCATGTTCCCCGCCTCCTAGCCATAACCCTCCCGCTGACCTCACGGATCAACGTATTAACAAGACTAACCATGACGGATGGACTGCTCCAGTCCCTTGCCCTGCACAAATTTGGGGGTCAGAGAGTCCCCCAGACTGGCCCACTCGGGGACGTAGGGGCCCATGTGGCCTCAGTCTTGTCCCCACCCACTGCCAAGTACAATGACCCCTTCCTCTGAAACATCAGTGTTCGCCTCATCCCTGTCCCCAGCATGTGACTGGTCACTCCTGGGGGAGAGACTCCCTGCCCATGAGCTCTGCAGTGTACCCCTCATCCCGTGGGCAGGGCTGGGGTGGCCCACCCTTCCCCTGGCCTCCACCCTGCCCTTGCTGTTGTTTGTGCTTTTGAAGAGTGTTAAATTATGGAAGCCCCTCGGGGCCCTCCCTGGCCCCCAGGACCTCTTATTTATACTAAAGTGCCCTGTTTTCACAGTGTCTCTGTTCCCTTCCGGGAGGTGTGGAGGGAGTGTGTGCACATTTTTGTTGCAGTCCCAGAATCCAGCTATTTCCACCAAAGGAGGAGTTAGGCCCTGCCTCTCCCGACCCAGTCCCCTCCCTGCTCTGTTCTCAAAGCAGGAAGAGCTGAAGTCTGGAGGAGGGGCTTGCTCAGGGCACACAGCTGGTGTGTCCCTCACCTGCCAGCCCTCAGGCCCTGAGCCCCCAGGCCCCCAAACTCTGGAGGAAAGAGTGCAGGGTGCTGCCAGGGCCCCCGTCCCAGTTTGAAGTTGCCCAAACTGTCCAGATCAGATGGGGGGGGCTTGCCCAGATTGGTCCCCCAGGTAGCTCCTGAGATGCCCAGAGCACACCCGAAGCCTTGCAGGGCGCAGGCTTTGAGAGCCAGCTGGAGACCGTGGTTTCCTCCGGGAACACTGTCCACCCCTGCGGAGAGCAACAAAAATCCCTCCTGGCTGGCTCTCGAGAGCTGCAGGGAGGGGTGTCTTCCCGCTGTGCCCTCCACCCCCCGAAATGTTTCTGTTTCTAATCCTAGCCTGGACAGGAATGTGGCTGTGCGGCCAGGGTCCAAGGAGCTATTTTGGGGGCTCCTTTGCCTCCCCCAGGCTTTGGCCAGTGGGTCACCCCTGGTCCTGGCTCCTGAGGGCCTCCCTTCCCAATTCTCTCAACACCCCTTTCCTCACCCCCTGCAAAAAAAAAAAAAAGTGTAAAGCAGAGAGCCTGTGGGCTAAATTTAAACTGTCCCAAAGTCTGAATCTGTGGCTGAGTCACCCGCGAAGCTGCTCTGGCCTCCTGGCCCCCCCCCCCGCCCCAGGCCTCACCCCTTTCCCCCCACCCCAATTCTAGGACTTGAGAGGGGTGTTACCAGATCATTCTGCACCTCAGTTGGCCCCCTCAAGATGGGAGGGTTCATCTCTGGTCTCACACCTGTAGCACCCTCTGGACCCCACCTCTTTTGGGGGGCAGGCATCATGGGAGAGTTGAGATTCTCCACCCCCCCATCTCAGACGCATCCTGAGGGGCCCTGGCAGGAGAGAGTTGGGGGGCCTGGCTCGGGAGGGGTTAAGGCTAGGAGGCGGGAGGGGGCCGTACCGAGGGGTGGGGAGAAGGGGAGGAGGCCTCCGCAGCAGAGAGAAGTGGCCAGAGAGGCCCAGGGGACAGCCAGGGACAGGCAGACATGCAGCCAGAGCCCCGAGGCCTGGACAGGGGCTGCCAGGCCCCGTGACGGGAGGACCCCGAGCCCCAGGCCCGGGGAGGGGGCCATGGTGCTGCCTGCCCGACATGTCAGCCGAGGTGCGGCTGAACCGGCTCCAGCAGCTGGTGCTGGACCCTGGCTTCCTGGGGCTGGAGCCCCTGCTCGACCTTCTCCTGGGCGTCCACCAGGAGCTGGGGGCCTCCGACCTGGCCCAGGACAAGTATGTGGCCGACTTCTTGCAGTGGGGTGAGTACTTGCCTGCGTGGGTGCCCCAGTTGGGGGGTGGTGGGGGCAGGGCAGAGACATGGGCTGATAGTTGGAGGCAAGGTGGATGTGGGAGAGCCTCCCACTGAGGAGCCCAGAACTTAGTCCTGGGTCCTAGGGTGACATGCCCCTACCCCTGGGTCACCCTGGCAGGGCAGGCTGGGGTCAGCAGAGACTAGGGCAGCCATGAGTCAGAGCCCAGACCAGGGAGAGGCTGGACTGGGCACAGCTTCCCGTGGTCCTGCTGTATCACTTTCCCCAAGGTTTAGGCCTAGGGACATGCTGGGAGCCCCCTATCCTAGGACCGCCCCCCCCCAACAAAATGGGCCCCACAGCTCTCCACCCCCCTCTCTTTGCTCCCGGTCTCCCAGAGCACAGGGGCAGGCAGAAGGGAAAACATGGGGCAGCTGCCAGGGGTGCGGCCAATGGGCAGGTGTTGGGCGCCAGTCTCCAGCTGCCCCAACAGGTGCCCAGGCCCTGGGAGGGTGCGGTGACTCAGGCCCTGGGAGAGAACCAGCTCTGTAGAGAGGCGCCACCCAGTACCCCCCACCCCATGGAGAGAGGAGGAACACTTTAGGGTTCTTCTGAGTGTGCCCACTTTCTAGGGTCTGGCCACCCCCCAGCCTCCCAGCCGTGGTCCATCTAGTCTGGATGGGGCAGCCTTGACCCGCCTCCAGCTCCACAGGTCCCTCTTCTCACGAATTCTGACCTCCTAGCTCTCTCACAAAGTCCCTTCTGGCCAGGTCTTTCCCTGGAGACCAGTCTGGAAGGAAGATGCTTTTACCTCAGCCTCTGGCCTTGTCTGCCTCTGCCCCTCCTCCACCCCGGCACTCTGGCTCTCTTGGTGTTCTGTCTCTCTGACACCCTACCACTCTGTCCCCGCACTGGCTTGCCCCTCAGTGGCTTGCGCTCGGCCCTTGAGTCCTGTATGTCTCTGTCTGTCTGACTCCTCCTCTCCTTCATTATCTGTGTTCATCTTTCTGTCCCCGGCCTCGCTCCTGTCCCTCCCATTTCGCAGATAGGAAGGTGGAGACCCAAGGCCAGGCCTCTCAGCCCCTGTAAGAACTTTCTCCCCCCTCCCCCAGCCCTTAGTAACTCTCTCAGCCTGGATTTTGCAGAGAGGGAAGTTGAGCTAGCTGGGTAAACTGAGCCCTGCGCTGGGGGGCAGGGGTCTGGCTCTCCTGGAAGGAGCACTCCTTTTGTGGCCTGAGCTGTATCCTAGGGCCCCTCCCCTGCCTAGCTGCCCAGAGCGGGGGAGGGGGCCTGGGTTCCTGCTGCCTTAAAAGGGCTCAACGTCTTGGCTCTCTCCTCCCTCCCCCTCCCCTCAGCCCTGGGTGGTTCTTCCCCGTCGGCCTGCTCTCCCCAAACCTTGTGGGGGCCCCTCTCTTGCTGCCGTAGAGCACTCTATTGCCCCTTACTCTCACTTGAACCATCCCTCTCTCTGTCCTGCCTCCCAAGTCCCCTGCGCCCTCCACTTCCTGGGCCTTCCTTTCCCCATGTGCCCCTGCATTCCCTCCACCCGGGCCTTCCCCTCCCAAGGCCCTACCTGCTCTCTTCAACATTCTTCGCCTGCTGTTAGGACCTCAGCCAACCTCTTCACCCACCCCAGCCAAGAGCCATGAGTTTCCCACCCACAAATGAGGGCTGACTGAAAGAAGCCCTCTTCCTGAAGTTGAGGACAGAGTGAATACACTAGAGCCTGGAATTTGGGTCCATGCTGGCTTTGTTTTCCTCTCCTGTTCCTTCTGGGGGTCCCATCCCCAAATCCAGCGTTTCACAAAGTGTGTGGTCCAAAGCCACCAGCATCTAAACCTGAAGGTCCTGGACTAAATGAACGTTCCAGGACAGGATCTGAGAGGGACTGAGAACCCTGGGGTGGGCCAGGGCCCAGTAAAGATGGGGCCTGAAGCCCAGGGGCCCTAAGGACTGGGCCTTACATCTTCTGTTCTTCAGTCTCTCTTTTCCAGAGCCCCCTCCCCTCCACCTGCACCCACTAGAGCCCCTTGGGCCCAATGCCCTTACCAAAAAGGGGTTCCTCAGGCATTCCACCTTTTTTCCTGTAGGAGGGGAGTTTGGAGTCCCCAAAACTTCACAGTGTTTTTGTGGGGAAGCCTTTGGGAGGCTTACAGTCCTAGGAGAGAGAGGGAAGAGAGAACAAGGGACAGTGACGGAGGGACAGAGGGGGAGAGACTGAGGGGCAGAGGGTGGGTGGGCCTTCCTTTTGCCTCTAGTGTCAATCCCAATTACTCTGGGGTCTCACCTCCCCCCGCCCCCCAGTGGAGCCCATCGCGGCGAGGCTTAAGGAGGCCCGACTGCAGAGGGATGACTTCGAAATTCTGAAGGTGATCGGACGCGGGGCATTCAGCGAGGTGAGCCTTGAGCGGCGGGGACCGCTCGTCTGAGCCGGGGACGCGACTTTTCGTGCAGTGGGCGGGACCCAGGGGCTTGGGGCGGGACCTTAGAAATTGATGAATGACTAAGTTGAGAAAGCCTACACCCGACGGGCGGGGGCGGGGCTTGAGGTCGCTGGGCGTGGCGTTGATTGTGGGGCGGGGCCACGAGTAGGTGGTGTTAGGGGTGGAGTCCAATCTGGGCGAGCCCGCGTGTTTTCCCCGCCACCTCCGCCCTCAGCCACCCTGTTTCCGCCTTCAGGTAGCGGTGGTGAAGATGAAGCAGACGGGTCAGGTGTACGCCATGAAGATCATGAATAAATGGGACATGCTGAAGAGAGGCGAGGTGAGGGTCGGGGCCGGATGTGCTGGGCACTAGGGTTACTCAACCCCGCTCCGGTCCAAGGCCGCTTCAGTGCCTCTATGGACCCCGCAGGTGTCTTGCTTCCGCGAAGAGAGGGATGTGTTGGTGAACGGGGACAGGCGCTGGATCACGGAGCTGCACTTCGCCTTCCAGGATGAGAACTACTTGGTGAGCCCCAGACCCCGGGGGACTAGGGGGACAGACCCCAACCCTGAGGCTGTCAGTGAACGAGGCGGGATCAGAGAGAAGGTCTAGGAGGTAACAGTGTCTCTGGGTGTGGTAGGAGTTGGTCTTCCTTTCCTGGGATAGGAGATGTCCTAGCCAGATTCCAGAGGATCCGGTAAAGATGCCACCGTCGGGGGTGGAGTGGGATCTCTTACCCGCACTGGGATAGCTCTCTACAATCTATCGGTGGGGGGTCCTGGGCAGGGTATTTAGGCTGTGTACTTTGGGCACTGGGAACTCTCTGGGCTCTCTTTTCCCCTCTCTCTGTCCAGTGACATCCTGGGAGAATTAGGTTTTGGGGAGGAGTCTCTCTGATTTGGTCTGGGAGATCTCCTGGGCTCTCTTGGGGCTGGGGCTATGGGGTCTCTGCCCAGGCATCTGTGGGAGTCTTTGTCCCGGACTATCCGCGGTCAGCGCCAGAGGGGTGCGACTGACTCCCTTCACCACTCCCACCCCCATGGTGTGCCCCCTGCCAGTACCTGGTCATGGAGTACTACGTGGGCGGGGACCTGCTAACGCTGCTGAGCAAGTTTGGGGAGCGGATCCCCGCCGAAATGGCGCGCTTCTATCTGGCAGAGATTGTCATGGCCATAGACTCAGTACACCGGCTGGGCTACGTACACAGGTGGGTGCAGCTGGGGCTGAGGAGCAGAGGCTGAGGGCAGGGCCCAGAGAAGGAAAGCAAAAGTAGCACCCGGGCAGCAGGCAGGGTACCACCAAAGTTGGAGCCCGGAGGGGGCAGGGCCTGGAGAGGGACCTCATTGTTGGGGACCGCTGGGGACAGGGCCAGAGGAGTGGGGTTCAGATTTCAGAATCCCCTAAGAGGGGGCTGCAATTGGAGAGCATGGTCCCCTAAGAGGGTGGGGACCCGAGGCCGTGACACCCTTCTGCCTGGAAAGGTGAGATGAACGGAGGGAGGCTCGCTTATCCCACCTCCCTCTTCCGTTTGCACAGGGATATCAAACCCGACAACATCCTACTGGACCGCTGCGGCCACATCCGTTTGGCCGACTTCGGCTCCTGCCTCAAGTTGCGGGCGGACGGAAAGGTGAGCGGTGCAGTGCGCTGCTTCGGGCAACTCTGGCCACCCAAGAGGAGTGGGGTCAGGTGGGGGGACCGGAAGTGCAGTGTAGCAGCGGGGCTGAGGGGCACAGGTAGAGTTAGGGTGGGGGCGTTACCAGATTTGGAGGGGGGAAGAGAAGGAGGGCACGCCTAAATTTGAGTGGCTCGGCGTTAGAACAGGCAAGGAGAGGACTATGCACTCGGGGCCTGGTTGGGAGGGGCGGGGCAGAGTTCGGAGGGGCGGGGCGGGGCGCCGAGACCAGCTCCGCATCTTTTGGTTCAGGTGCGGTCGCTGGTGGCCGTAGGCACCCCGGACTACTTGTCCCCCGAGATCCTGCAGGCGGTGGGCGGCGGGCCCGGGATGGGCAGCTATGGGCCCGAGTGTGACTGGTGGGCGCTGGGAGTGTTCGCCTATGAAATGTTCTATGGGCAGACGCCCTTCTACGCCGACTCCACGGCTGAGACCTACGGCAAAATCGTGCACTACAAGGTGAGCAGGGCCAGAGGAACCCCTGATCCCCCTCACACATACTGCCAGGCTAATGTCCCCCGCCTCCCTTCTCCCTCGGTTAGGAGCACCTGTCTCTCCCGCTGGCCGATGCGGGGGTCCCTGAGGAGGCTCGAGATCTCATCCAGCAGCTGCTGTGTCCCCCTGAGACGCGGCTGGGCCGGGAGGGAGCAGGTGATTTCCAGAATCATCCTTTTTTCTTTGGCCTTGACTGGGATGCTCTCCGAGACAGCGTGCCCCCTTTTACGCCGGATTTTGAGGGTGCCACTGACACGTGCAACTTCGATGTGGTGGAAGATGGGCTCACTGCCATGGTGAGCGGGGGCGGGGTAGGTACCTGTGACCCTTTCCAGAAGAGGGTATTTCCCACCCACCTACCTACCCAGTCCCTCATCCATAAGTTGGGCTTAGAATAGTACCCATCTCCTGGAGTCTTGAAATCATTCCTCCCCCAGAGCACCTGCTCTGTGCCCACCCAGTGCTGGGAACCCAGCGGTGACCTGGATTCACAGTCCAGTGGAGAACACAGACTGGTCCCCAGACAACGACTCCCCAGAGAGTTCAGGGGTGAGATGGGAAGGACAGGGGGTGGGGCTTCTGACCCAGCATGGACAATCTTGGAGGGCTTCCTGGAAGAGGTGCTATTTGAGCTGACACCTGAAGGGATGAGAAGTGAGAGGCAGGAAAGCACTGTGGTGTGGAGGAATCCCTCTTAGGACATCTCTGTCTCAACTGTGACACAAGTTATCCGCCGTGCGTGTTCAGCCTGGGTGCCCTCATGCCAGGTGCTGCTGGGGACAGAGGGCAAGCCAGCCCCGGGCCCAGCCCTCACTTACAGCCCAGAGAAGTATATAATTACAGCGTGGGGAGTGCCCCAAGGGGAGCCACAGGATACAATGAAAGAAAATGAGGAAGGGCCCACTTAAGATAGTGGGAGCAGGTATTTGAGCCCAGCTGGGAGGGGCCCGGGGAGCAGCCCTGACAAGCACAGGTTGCTCCACATCCGCGTTTCTCTTGTACAGGAGACACTGTCAGACATGCGGGAAGGCATGCCACTGGGGGTCCACCTGCCGTTTGTGGGCTACTCCTACTCCTGCATGGCCCTCAGGTAGGCATGGCCCTGGGCAGCCTGTGAGGAGTAGGCTGGTGGTGCCAGCCTCCAGAGGTCCCGGGAGGTGGCCCCGGGGCACCCAGTCGAATTTCAGGATCAATTTTGGAACTTTCCTGCCCTGGGACCATGGACAATTAGGAGTCCAGAGATGTAGGACCTTAAAATCTCAGACCATAAGTACTGTGAAATTTTAGATTCAGTTGTAAAACCCCAGAGCCACATATTTGGCCTTCCAGAATCTTCCAGCCTTCCACTTTCAGAGTTCTAGTATAGTCATGGGACCTCAGAATCCTAGAAAATAAGTTTAGAATTTCTAAGTTGTTCTTAAAATGTTCTTAAAATACAAGCTCGCTGAAAAACTCTTATAACCATAAAACCTTTTAAAAACATTAATTATACAAGCAATACCTTATTTGTCACAAGTAAATTAGAAAATGTGGACAAGGAAAAGGAAGCCCACCATCAGGAATGGTCCCTGGCTCATATATGCACACACACATACTTGACAACTGTGAGAACATGATGTGTTCTGCCCTGTTTTGTTACCAGACAGTGTATCGCAAATGCCATTTCCTTTTCTTAGAATTTTTAAATTTTTATTTGAGAGAGCGAGAGAGCACGTGCACGAGCACAAGCAGGGGAACGGGCAGAGGGAGAGGGACAAAAACTCCCCACAGAGCAGGAAGCCCGATGCAGGGCTCCATCCCAGGACTCTGAGATCATGACCTGAGCAGAATACAGACGCTTAACTGACTGAGCCACCCAGGCGCCCCTGCAAATGCCATTTTTTGCCATGAATGAACAACAGCCCAAGCCACTATGTGGTACACTCCTCATGGGGAGGGCCAGGACTCAGTCAATCCATCCCTGTCATAACCTAGGCTGGATGAACAGCTGCGACTTGGTTTCTGCGCTTCCCCAGGTTCATTTCATCAGGCCCTTGAGACCAGTTTCCATGAGAGGGAGCACTGGGTTGGAGGGGACATCCACTTTTATTGCAATTGCATATTCCCGGGTAGGGTATGACATCTTCCCAGCAGCTGGGGGTGGTCTGGGGAGGAGAGGAGGATGACCAGAATCACAGCCCTGGGATCCCACACCTAAAGACCGTAATTTTGGAGGTGGCTAGAGTTGGGTGGGGTGCACCTACCTCACTGTCCTGACGTCCCAAGGAGAGGAGTCTGCAAAGGTCACTTGGAGAGGGAGGAGATGAGCAGACCCCAGAGCGTGGGTGTCTGGAGCCCAGGGTCTGCCAGAAGGTGCAGAGAGGCCAGCTCCCAGGGGCATGAGGCCAGGCAGGCCTTTACTAACAAGAAGGGGACTTGTCACACCTAACCTGACAGTTCATTCCCTTCCCTCTGCCCCTCTCTCTCCCCACACTAGGGGGTCTTCAGGGTCTGGCTCTCCCCTAACCATAGGAGAGGAAGTCCTGGCTCTAAACGCAGGGGATAAGCAACCTCTCAAGGGGGCCCAGCTCTCCCTACCCTTGTCCTGTTCCTCTCTCCAGGGACGAAGAGGTCCCAGGCCCCACAGCCATGGAACTGGAGGCCAAGTCAGTGCCTGAGCCACCTGTGCAAGCAGCCAGCCTGGAGCCCACGGCGGCCCCACCAGAGGAAACAGTGAGTCTTTGGAGGAGGTCAGTCAGGGACGAATGGGAGAGAAAGGCAAGGGTTTCCAGGGTCTCGCGTGCTGCAGAGTGCTAAGTGCTCTGGGAGCTCACTTGACAGAAAGGGACAGAAAATAGAGACAAAGTTACTTCAGTCAGAAATGACCCCTAGGAAGAAATGAAAGCAGGCCATTGTGTGTGGGAGGGGGACTCTGGGGACAGGCAAGCCCCAGGAGGAGGAAGAAGAGGAGGACCACCCATGGAACGAAAAGTACCCACTGGTCAACGGACAGAACTTCAAGGCAAAGGTTTATTCTCGAACAGGAAAGGATGTCTGGTAGTAAGGCTGACTTGTTCCAGAAGGAGGTGGGAGGAGAACGAGGGGAGGGGAGACCAAGGCCAACAGGAAAGAAACCAAACAGAGGTTTCTGGTGAGTCAGGCCTTCCCCAGAGGGCGCTAGGGGCTGGAAAGGAGGAGAGGGACATGGTCCAGGAAGAGCCCTTTGGTTCCTGGGTGGAAGGAGGGTGGGAACTGCCCAGACCAAAGGCAGGAGACCAGGAGAGGGGCTGGGGTTAGTTAGGGAAGGAGGAGACCTGGGTCAATGCAGGAGCTCTGAGGATTCCCAGAGATCTAGAGGACAAGGTGGGGGGGTTCCCCAGCCTAGAACCTGCGCCCAGGTCTTGGGAGCAGCAGGAGCCACGGACAGCCCTAAGCGCCGTCCCTCTCGCAGGCTGAAGCGGCAATTCCGGAGGCCATTCCAGCCTCCGTGGAGGCCCAGGAGGCCCAGGAGACACTGCGGGAGCTCCAGGAGGCCCTGGAGGAGGAGGTGCTTAGACGGCAGAGCCTGAGCCGGGAGCTGGAGGCCATCCGCACAGCTAACCAGAACTTTGCCAGGTCGGGGTCGGGGCCCCGGGCCCGTGTCTCTGCCGCCAGCAGCCTGTCTCGCTTGGGTCCCTGACGGCTCATGGTCTTCTCTTCCCCGCAGCCAGCTCCGTGAAGCGGAGGCCCGGAACCGGGACCTGGAGGCGCACATCCGGCAGCTCCAGGAGCGGATGGAGCTGCTGCATGCCGGAGGAGACGCAGGCGAGTCCCTCATGTGTCCCCTTTCCCGAGGGCGACGGGGCAGGAGGGAGGTGGGCCGCGGCGTGTGTGGACACCTGGGGGCGGGCGAGGGGCCCAGGCTGGGGCACGCCGCGCCACCGCCCTCCTCCGTCCCTCCACGCGCCCTATGCCTCTCTCTTCTCCTTCCAGCTGTCACGGGGGTCCCCAGTCCCCGGGCCACGGATCCACCTTCCCATGTAAGACCCCTCTTTTTCCCCTGTATCAAGCCTGCTGGCCCCTCTGCAGACCCCGCCTCCGTCTCCCCGTTCAGATTTAGGGATCACCCTATCTCTTGGGGGTTCGAAACAGCAAACACCCTCCATTCAGCTCTACGTCTACCAGATAATCCCTCAGTCCAGGCCTCTAACCACATCCCGTCTAGCATCTCCCTCGATTCCTTCCCCGATTCCCTCCGCTGTCTCTCGCCCCCTACCGAGGGCGGCCGGGCCGGGCCGGGCTCCGATCGGGTCACCTGTCCCTTCTCTCTCCAGCTAGATGGCCCCCCGGCCGTGGCTCTGGGCCAGTGCCCGCTGGTGGGGCCAGGCCCCATGCACCGCCGCCACCTGCTGCTCCCTGCCAGGGTACGTCCGGCTGCTCACGCCCGCCCGCCGCCGCGCCCCCTCCTCGCTCCACTTACCTTCAAAACGCCTCTGCTTAGCTGCGCCTCTGTCGGGCCGGGCCTGCGGCGGGGAGGGAGGATGCCGGGGCCGCAGGATGCCGGGGCAGCTAATCAGCATAGGCCGCTAGGAAGCAGCCAGTGGCGAGTTCGGACAAGACTTGAGGCTTGCCCACGGACCAACCGCAGCTGCCCGCGGGGGCAGGGCGGAGTGCAGAGAGGATTACTGACCCACCTACGGGCGTAGGCGTGGCGAGTCCCCGGAGCCAATGAGTAGGCTGTGTCGCGGGGACCTGATCCCGCCCTCTTGCCCGCAGGTCCCTAAGCCTGGCCTATCGGAGGCGCGTTCCCTGCTCCCGTTCGCCGTTGCTCTGGCTGCTGCCGCCGCCTTGGGCTGCACTGGGCTGGTGGCCTGCGCCGACCGTCTCGCCCCGGTCTGGCGCCACCCAGGAGCCGCCTTCGCCCCCTGAGCCCTAGAACCCCAAGCCGAAGGGTTGGGTGACCTGGGCATCGCCCAGAAGCCGCTCCCACCGCCTCCACGTTCACACCGATCCCGGCGTGGGTGTCCGCCCCAGCTCCAACCCTGTGATCCGGGCCCGCCCCCTGGCGGCCGGGGAGGGGGGCCCGCGGTCGGAGCATGTCGCTCCAGGAAGGCTTGTAACCGGGAATACTGCAGGGCTGCCACGGGGGGAAATCGCAGACCACTTTCTTGCTGCGGCCTGGCTGAGGCCCCGACATGGATATGGGCAAACTGCGATCTAGAGAAGGCAGCAGGGCCAGGGTTCGGCCATCAGTTTTTCACCCTCCCCGCCTCCCCACTGCCCCCTTCCGCCCCCATCGGCTCGCAGACCACAAATCCTTGTGCATGAGGCCCCGCTATCCTGGGAACGTCCTCTTCCCGTGGCGAACGTCTGGTGCGAGCTTCGCCCCCTCTCTCGAGAACCTTGTGCTTTTGCCAGCCCCGCTTTTTGGGGGACTCCCGCGCCCTCCTCACGTGATCTGCTCTCGGAGCCACTGCAGGCTCCGCTTGCCTCGGCAGTTTGGGTATTTATTGACCTGTCCTCCGACCCGCTGACTGGCTCCGGGACCCCAGCGCCCTAGTCCACGTTTTGGATGCACTGAGACCCCGACATTCCTCAGTATTTATTGTTTCTCCCCACCTAGGACCCCCACCCCCGATCCTCGCGAATAAAAGGCCCCCCAGTCTGCCCAAAGCTCGGAACTCCTGGGAGTCCGCTTTCTTTGCGTTGCGGGAAGGAGGCTGCTCGGGGGCCAATCGGAAGGCGAGTGGAGGCGGCCAAGGGCCTGGCGGAAGCTAGCGAGCCACAGAGCTGACGAATCAGGGGTGGGGTGTGGTGGGTGGGAAGGCTGGGAGGCGTGGCCTCGGTATCCGGCCAATAGGAGATGGTGAGCGAGCCACCAGGAGGCACCGCCCCCTGTCCAGCTGTGGCCCAGCTGTGCCACTCGCTCTACGGGAAGAAAAGGGTTGGGCCGGCTGCGCGCGCGGCCATCCTCCTACCACTGCGCCTGCGCGGGCCACGCGCCTCGGTTCCAGAGCCTTGCCCAAGAAAAGTTGCTGCAAACTTTCTAACTCATTTCCCCCGCCCCTTCTCTCAGCCAGACCCGCCCCCCTGCGGAGCCGGGAATTCCGAGGGGCGGAGCGCAGGCGGAGATGGGGAGTGGGGGGGCCTTCAGAGGACTCTGGAGACGGAGGCGTGCAGAAGCTTAGTCTCGGGGCGGAGGTGGCTTCGCGCCCTTAGCCCTCCCGGACTGCCCGTTACCTTCTCCGTTGTCCCGATGGGGAAACTGAGGCCCTGAGCCTGAGGCACACGCGGGGGGGAAGCAAAAAAGCGCGGCCTGAGGCGGAGGGAAAACAAAAGGAGAATCACGGACAGACGGGGAGGGGGGCGGGCACTCACACAGACACTGGGACCGAGACCCAAGTGGAGAGCTGGGCCTGGCATTGCTGGGGGAGACGCGGGGTCGGCGCGGGGGAGAAGATAGAGAAGCGCGAAGGGAAGGGCGGAGAGGGGGTTACGGGCGGGGGAGGGGGCTGGGGAAAGCCCGAGGGAGGAGGAGAAGGGGGGAGGAACTTCCCAAAGTTGCAAAACATGGCTACCTTGCCTGCGGAGCCGAGCGCGGGGCCGGCGGCTGGGGGGGAGGCGGTGGCGGCCGCGGCGGCGACCGAAGAAGAGGAGGAGGAAGCGCGCCAGCTCCTGCAGACTTTGCAGGCGGCCGAGGGTGAGGCGGCGGCCGCGGCCGGGGCCGGGGCGGGCGAAGCGGCGTCGGGAGCGGAGGGCCCGGGATCCCCGGGCGTCCCCGGGTCGCCCCCCGAGGCCGCTGCCGAGCCGCCCACGGGCCTCCGCTTCTCGCCGGAGCAGGTGGCGTGCGTTTGCGAGGCGCTGCTACAGGCGGGCCACGCCGGCCGCTTGAGCCGCTTCCTGGGCGCTCTGCCCCCGGCCGAGCGCCTACGTGGCAGCGATCCGGTGCTGCGCGCTCGGGCTCTAGTGGCCTTCCAGCGGGGCGAGTATGCCGAGCTCTACCGGCTGCTCGAGAGCCGCCCCTTCCCCGCAGCCCACCACGCCTTTCTGCAGGACCTCTACCTGCGCGCGCGCTACCACGAGGCCGAGCGGGCCCGCGGCCGCGCGCTGGGCGCTGTGGACAAGTACCGTCTGCGCAAGAAGTTCCCGCTGCCCAAGACCATATGGGATGGCGAGGAGACCGTCTACTGCTTCAAGGAGCGCTCCCGCGCCGCGCTCAAGGCCTGCTATCGCGGCAACCGCTACCCTACGCCGGACGAGAAGCGCCGCCTGGCCACGCTCACCGGCCTCTCGCTCACGCAGGTCAGCAACTGGTTCAAGAACCGGCGACAGCGCGATCGGACCGGGGGCGGCGGCGGCGCGCCTTGCAAGAGGTGAGGAGAACCCGGGAGGCGCAAGTCCCGCTTTCTCGGGGATGTGCTACTCACCAGCCTCCCTCCCCCGTGCCCGCGGCTGGAGTCAGCTCCCCGAGCTCCTGGGACACCTCCTGCTCACACCTTCACGTGCCCCCCCAGGGCTCAGGGAATACTTGTGGACTGAACAGGCACACGCCCCGGGCCCTCTCCCCGACCCCAATGCTCCTGTCGCTTTCGCGGAAGCTGAGAGACCTCGCTGCGTCCCAAATCCCATCCGTGTTCGTGGCTGGGGGGAGGCAGTGAGAAAATGGGGGGCTGCGGAAAGGGGGACGGGCCCTTGTCCACCCACCGCGCTGTGGCGGCGTCTTTGAGGCCCCGAGCTGCCAGGCCTTTCCCTGTGTCTCTTCCTCACCCCCCCCAACCCCCCTCAGGGCCCAAACAGCGTGGTCCGTCGTCTGTCTTTGTTGTGAAACGTGAACCTTCCCCAGCTCCGGTTTCCCTGTAACCCAAGCCCTTCCCCTCCCACCCTGCCTGCCGGCCTCTCACTCCCTTTTCTGACGCCTGGCGGGGGATGGGGGGGGCGGGGAGAGGCCCCGGGAACTGAGCCGGCTGGAGCCTCTCCCCTCTCGGGGAAGACGCTGGGCTGCTTTCAGTCCGACCCAGGGGTCGCTGGGCTGCTCAGTGCTTAGCCTCTGGGGCCTGGAGGCCAAGAGGCTAAGAGAGGAGGGCCTCCTCCCTCCAATGGGGCAGCTTTAGCTTTTAGGGAGAGGTATGGACTTGCAGAGGCTCTGTTCTTGGGGGTCCTTGGGTGGTCTCAGGAGGTTTTATAACCCACCCCCAAGCTTTTGGCTGCAAAAGTTTGGACTGGGCCAAGGTGAAGAGGGAGTGGTTGGTCTGTGGTCCTGCAGGCGGCTTGCTGGCCAGTGGGTAAACAGGGTGTTTGGGGCCACAGCTCATAGTCCTTTCTCTGGCCAGCGAGTCTGATGGGAACCCCACCACCGAGGACGAGTCCAGCCGCAGTCCCGAGGACATGGAGAGGGGTGTGGCTCCGGTGGCTGCGGAGGCCCCGGCCCAGGGCTCTATATTTCTGGCCGGGGCCACTCCTCCTGCGCCCTGCCCTGCCTCCTCCTCCATCCTGGTGAATGGGAGCTTCCTGGCCGCAAGCAGCTCTCCCGCCGTACTTCTCAACGGGAGCCCCGTCATCATCAACAGCCTGGCCCTCGGGGAGGCCTCCAGCCTGGGCCCTCTGCTGCTCACAGGTGGCAGTGGCGCTCCTCCACCACCGCAGCCGGGGCCCCAGGGGGGCAGCGAGGGCAAGACCTCCCTGGTCCTGGACCCTCAGACCGGAGAGGTTCGGTTAGAGGAGGCTCAGCCTGATGCCTCCGAGACCAAGGAGGCCCAGGTGGCTGCTTCAGGGCCAGCTGGAGAGGAGGCTGCGGGGCCTCTGCCCCAGGTGGTGCCCGGCCCCCCACCTGCTGCCCCCTTTCCTCTGCCCCCAGGACCAGTGCCGCCCGTGGCTGCTCCACAGGTGGTGCCCCTTTCCCCACCCCCTGGGTACCCTGCAGGCCTGGGCCCCGCATCCCCACTGCTAAACCTGCCCCAGGTGGTGCCCACCTCACAGGTGGTGACCCTACCCCAGGCGGTGGGGCCGCTGCAGCTGTTAGCCGCTGGGCCAGGCAGCCCCGTGAAGGTGGCAGCTGCCGCGGGCCCCACCAACGTGCACCTGATAAATTCTGGGGTGGGCGTGACGGCCCTGCAGCTGCCTTCCGCCACCGCTCCAGGTATCTCTCGCCTTGCTGGGGCCCCAGTCGGGGGGTGGGGTGTTGGTGTCATCCGCGTGCTCCTGGGGGGTTGGGCAGCCCATCCTCCGTGCAGCCCAGAACCCTCCAGAGCCAGGTGGCTGGCCTGAGGCTCAAGACCCAAAGGTGCAGCCCCCACCCCGAAGGGGCTCGCCCATCTCCCTGCTGGTCCTGCAGAGCACCATCATCACCCCCGCGCCTGGCCTATCTCTCGTTTCCACAGGAAACTTTCTCCTGGCCAACCCTGTGTCGGGCAGCCCCATCGTGACGGGCGTGGCCGTGCAACAGGGCAAGATCATCCTCACGGCCACCTTTCCCACCAGCATGCTGGTCTCCCAGGTTCTGCCGCCTGCCCCCAGCCTGGCCCTGCCCCTGAAGCCAGACCCGGCCATCTCTGTGCCCGAAGGAGCCCTCCCTGTGGCCCCCAGCCCCGCTCTCCCGGACATGCACGCCCTGGGCCCACTTTCAACCCCACAGCCACCACCGCCTGTCCCTGCTGCCACTGCCACCGCTGCCGCTACCAGCCTGCCTTTCTCCCCGGATTCCTCTGGTCTCCTACCCGGCTTCTCGGCGCCCCCGCCCGAAGGGCTCATGCTGTCACCCGCAGCCATGCCTATCTGGCCCGTGGGCCTGGAACTGAGCGCGGGCCCGGAAGGGCTGCTGGAAACCGAGAAGGGGCTGGGGACGCAGGCCCCCCACACTGTGCTGAGGCTGCCAGACCCTGACCCGGAGGGGTTGCTCCTGGGGTCCACAGCAGGCAGCGAGGCTGATGAAGGGCTGGAAGCTGAGCCCAAGGTTCTGACCCAGCTACAGTCAGTGCCTGTTGAAGATCCTCTGGAGCTGTGACCCCCGCCCCACCCCTGCACTGGGCCTCATCGCCTCTGCTGCCAATGGTGCTCAAGATCCAGGACCGCTCAGAACAAGGGGGCTGCTCAAACACCATCAGGGGAAGATTCCACCCACCCGGGCTGCGTAACCTCTCTGAGCCCTGGAGGTGCTGGGGGTGGGGGGGTAGGGGCTTGCCCCATCCACTCCTGCCCAGGGACACTGTCCCATGGATCAGTGGCCCGCTCTGTTACAGCCCTCTCCTTCTTGCTCTGTGCCCCCAATTAGATGGGGTGGTTTGGGGGTCCGGACTTGGGGGCTTTGCCACCCCAACCTGGTACTAGCTGTGAGCTGAAGCCCTGCCATATGGCTGGTTTCCAGCCCCGAGTCCTCTCCCTGTCACTCCCTCAAACACTATTAATAGCTCCACTGATGTCCAGTGTTCTCAGAACCACTTGGAGTCGGAGGGTGGAGGCCAGGTGGTCCTGTGCCCCAGACCCACAGAGTTTCCCTGCTCGGCCCTTCCTGTTGAGAAGGGAGGCAGGTGTGGGAAGGCCTGGGAAGCCCCTCCCCCCGTGAACTAGAGCCCTCTTTCTCACATCTGGCCCCAGACCAAAGATCCCCTCATCTCTGGGGCAACCCTGACCCGTGTCTAGTTTGTATCATAAATCTTTATTTTTCTAGGACATGATACGTCTCCATTTCAATTAAAATAAAGTTAACAGACAACTAGACCCTCCAGGGGTGTGGGCTACCTTCTACGTCACTTGCCCGAAGGAAACACTAAGCCATAAAAAAGCCCCATCTGAGATTCTGGCTTTCTGGCCGCCTCTCCTGACTTGAGTCGGGGGGCTGCAGATCAGCTGCATGTGCGTGGCCACTAGGGAAGGTGTGGCTTCTCTCCCACTGCGGCCTTGGGGCCTCTGGGTCCTACGGGAGGACCCCCACCCAGGGCGGAGGAAGCAGGGGACCAAAGGAGCCTGCATTGTCTTTCTTGCGGGTAACAAGGGTTCCACTTTATTTTGTTGCAAACAATAAATAATCTATAAATAGAACAGAGGAGTGGGGCGAGGTAAGAACAGGGTTGAAACCACTGGATCCTGGGGTGGGCAGCGGAAGGGCCGAGCGAGCCCCTTCTCTGATAAACTTTACCTTACTGCTTTTCACTCAGGGCTCCCCTCCTTGTGCCCTGAGGCCCCCAGGCAAGGGAAGAGCTGCGGGCAGGCAGTGGACGGTGGGCAGACCGAGTTCCAGTGCCCTAGCACCGGGCAAACGCACACAGCTGTGGGGGCCATCAAGACACCCCCTCCCAGCCTGCTCCGGGAGGGGTGAGGCCCAGGAGGGAGGAGGGGCGCAGCAGGGTTACCCTCTCAGTGGTACTGAGGGGGCAGATCCGGGGAATGGTGGGCCCTCTCAGCCAGCAGCTGGTAGAAGGGCTTGGGGGTCCCCCAGTCCTCATCTTCACTGCTAGAGCCATCCTGCTTCACAATCCGGTTGTGCTGGAGGCTGAACCTTCGAGCTTTGATGCTGGGGAAGAGGGGGCCGCTGGTGGTCATGCCGTCCCTGCCCCCGGGTGACCATCTCACCCCCCCAACACACAGAGCCCAAGCCTCCAGGTCCCCATCTATACAGTGGGGTTGGGCCGCCAGAGCCGTACACTCCTGCAAGATCTGTTAAGGCATGAGCACGTGGGCTGTGTTTCAGGGGTCAATGAGAAAGGGGCACGTGGCAGCTCTGACCAGGTGGACAGGAGGAGGGGAGGTGGGAGGGGGGCTAGTAACAAGGAAATAAGACCCAGCTTCCTCCTCTGAGAAATTCCCTGTGGCAGGAATGGCAGGAAAGGCAAAGGGGGTTCAGAGCATGAATTGGGCTATTTGCACTTCTAAGCTCAGAGGTCCAGCACCTCCCAACCTCATAAGAATTGGCAACTCCCAAGTCTCCCATCGCAGTAATAAACACCAACCTGTTTGCAATATCACAAAAATAAGAGCAAGTGTCTGGAGTCCAGGAGGCCCCTCTGCTCTGCCCCGCGCTGCCCACCCCGCCCCCCCGTGCCCCAGGGCAGGGGCTCCTCACCAGTATGGTCTCCGCTCCTGCTGGGTCATCACCCGCCAGAGCTGGGCCAGTTCCTTGGTGGCAGCGGTGGAAGCGGTCCCAGGACAGGCTCTGCAACAGGAGGGAGGAGGTGAGGAGAGGCCCAGGACAGCCTGTTCTGGGTGAAGGCTGACGGTCTGACCACAGGAGGCTCCCCTACGCTCTTAGAGCCTTGGCTTCCCCTCCTGAGAACTCAGATCTTTTCTATCCACTTTGTCCTGAAGGGCCTCAGGACATACCCTCTGGAGCCTGGGTTTCAAAGAAGTGAGCTGGACTGACAGGTTGTTGGGAAGGGGACACCAAGCCTTGGGACCTGGAAGGGAGCCGTCTTCCCGTCAGGGCATCAGCTCCTTAGGACTGGGCACCCTACCTATCAAGTTAGGCCCAAGAACTTCGGCGGGAACATGAGAAATGAGGAGCTCTCTTCCCCCCCAGGTCACTGGACTTGAGTCCTGGGGTGACTGGCTCCACCCTGCATGCTTGAGGACAAAGCCAACCCCAAAGAGCAGAGCAGAGAGAGGGGCAAACGCCCAGGCGGCATCCTCTGAGCCCTGGGCTCAGCCACACCTGCAGGCCGACTATCTCCTCCCCTCTCAGGCTATGTGAGCCACATTCCTTTTCCCTTAAGTCTGAGTTGGGTTTCGCGGCATACAATTTGCAGGCCTTGACCAATGCAAGGAGACCAGGTTAGATGCTGGGGGCTGGGAGGCTGAGGAAGGATCAGTGGGTCATTTCCAGGAGGGGCAAGTGTGTCAGACAGCAGGGCCACCGAGCTCTTGGCAGGAGGAGAGGGGGATGACAGTTCAGGTCAGGTGCCACCCAGGTCCCAAAAGGACTCCTACCTACCGGATGTACTGCTTCCGGTTCATCCTACAGAACATGATGAAGCCGTTGACACACTTTTTTTTCATCTGGGTCGGACAAGGGGCTTTCTTGTTTTCCTTGGGCTTCGCGGGACCCCGGGCTGCCCGGCCCTTCTTGGCCTTCCTCCCGGCCACGGGAAAGCTGACAGCACGCCGGGTAGGGGTCCACGTGTAGTCCCCATCCTCGTCACTGGAGGACGGCAGGCCCTTGGGGTCAGCCTGAGTGTCCTGGGTGGGGGACAGGGAGGTGAGCACCAGCAGGAGACAGAGAACCGACCTCACCTATGGCTGTCCCACCCTCACCTCCTGCCGCCTCCACACGGACTCAGTGTCTGAGTCTTCCGAGCTGGAGCTGGACGGCACCTTGCTGTTCTCGCTCAGTGACAGGTAGCAGTGGTCCAGCGACACGGAGGACTGGCACAGGCTGTGGGAGTCGGCAGGGTCTTCAGGGATCTCCAAGGCTGTCTCCTGGCAGGTGAAGGAGAAAGACAGGAAACGGAGGGGAGACCATGGTGTCCCTTCATGTCCCTGCTCACGGCTTTCCTAGTACCTCACGGGAGCTCAAGCTCGACAATCTCATCCAAACAGCCCCTGGATGTCCAAGCAAGTGTTCCCAGTTTCCCACAGTAGGTGGCAGGGAGTAGCAGGCTGGGGTTCAGGGGTTTGCCACCCCCTCACACCCATTCTGGACCAGTAGCTCTTAATGTCATTTGGCTCGGCAGCTGTGAGGTCCCCGGCAAGTGGTAACTTCCCTGGGCACCAAGTTCACCTACAGAACGGGTGACATGCCCTGTGGGAGCACCTGTGGGGCTGAGAACAGGCCACATGCCCTGTGGGGCTGAGAGCACCTAGCCCCATGCCTGGCACCTCCTAAGAGCTCTGTTAAGAGTAGCAATTTTGAGGGGCGCCTGGGTGGCTCAGTTGGTTAGGCGACTGCCTTCAGCTCAGGTCATGATCCTGGAGTCCCGGGATCGAGCCCCGCATCGGGCTCCCTGCTCGGCGGGAAGCCTGCTTCTCCTTCTCTCACTCCCCCTGCTTGTGTTCCCTCTCTGGCTGTGTTTCTCTCTATCAAATAAATAAATAAAATCTTAAAAAAAAAAAAGAATAGCTATTTTGGTTTCTGCCACAGATTCAGCTCCTCGTTGGAGGAAGTGGTGGAGGTGGAAGCCAACGCCTCTGGGGGCCGGAGCTGGGGCTGCCCCTCTGTCAGCCGGGCGGAGAGCCCCTGGAGAGGACAGCAGCAACAGGTGAGCCCTGGGGGCCAGGTGGGAGGCTCTTTCAACTGAGGATTCCTGGGCATATTCTGCTGTTTTCAGTTTCCTCGTCTGTTGACTAGGGTCACCAGAGACCCTGCCTCACAGCACAGCTGTCCAATTATGTGGGGTCTTTTCTGGGCACCCGGCAGATTTTAGCTCTTATCCTTGGGGTCTAGTTCATTCCACACACGCAGCACAGAGTGGGGCCCCTGGTGGCCAGCAGTGAGTGCTCAAAAGATGAGCAGATAAGGACACAGACAGTGGGTAAGTGTCTGGAAGGACGAGGAGAAACACAAGCAGATGGACAGTGAGCAGGTGCGGGAAAGCAGCTGCCAGGTCACGGGGACAGAGGAGTCCGTGAAGCAGGAGAGTGATGCACGCGTGTGGAAGGAGAGATGGACAGCCGTGTCTGTGGACAGCTGCCTACCTTGTCTTGGAGCACCTCAAGCATGCCAGCAGAAGGCGAAGACTCCGGATCTAGGAACACTTCCTCAAAGAGAGCTGTCAGGGAGGGAGAGTAGGTGGTGGCTGGAGCAGAAGAGCCTCCCTCCCGCTGGCCCAGGTCACCCCAGGGCCCTTCTCCAGGTCTCTGCTTTGGGATCTCCTGTCCCAGGACCAGGGGCACCTCCACGCTGAGCAGTGGAAGTGGGTCCCTGACGCAGGCTCTGGGAGCCTTCCCCTCACCATGCCAGCCTGGGGCTGCTTCCCCATCAAGCTAGGCCCAGGTGAGATGCACCCCGGGGCATCCAGGACGGCCAAGCCCAGGGCAGAGCACCTTGTTGGTATCGCCGAACGTTTTCTGAACAGACCAAGCGTTGGGTCCAGCCCCGGGAGCTCACCTTGGGTCAGGAACTCAGTGCCATCCCCCAGGATCTGCTCTGGAGGCAGCTTTCCTGGGGAGCTGAAGAGGGAGGGGCTGAGCCCTAGGATGTCGCCCAGGTGGCCTGTCACACTCCAGTTGTTAATCTGGGGAGGCCCCAAGCCCAGCGGGCTACCTGAAAAGGAAGCATCAAGTTTGAGGACATGTCTGAGATAACCCTCTCCCCCAGTGCAGCAGCTGGCTTTGAGGAGATGGTGTAGATACATGGGAAGGGTGACTGTCGACTGCTCATTTTGAGGCTTTTTAAAGGAAATTAAGAGACCCAATGCCTGGCATCATGTCATGGATGACCAAAAACAGAAAAATCAGTGTCTGGTGTACCACATCCAATAGATTAATTGTATTATCTACCTGGAGCTCTGTGTTAAGAAAGAGTCTGAGGCAGCATCGGGGCTCCACAGAAACAGTGATGACTGGCTAGCACTGTTTGCCATGGTGACCACTGGTGCGGAGATAGTGGGGACACTCATGTAGCCCTGTGCTAGGCCGACCTCGAGTCCCTGTCCTGCTTTCCTCCCACCACAGTGCTGCTCAGAAGGGAGCAGGAAAGGCCCTACACCAGCCTACAAGGAGGAGAGACGAAGTTTCAGTCACCAGGGGGGCTGCCCTCCAGGGTCCAGGCAGGAAGCCAAGGGTCAGCATCTGGGGACTCCTTGTCCAGATCCTCGCTGGAATCATAGAACACCAACTTCTGCCTGCAAGAGGTGGAATTCGGAGGCAGAATGCAAGAGGCAGACCCGGAGCCCTGGACCAGGAACTGCTCTATGGCCTGGGCCCAGCCATTTCCCCGTGGGGTGTCTTGGTGTGGCCTGCTGTGGTCCCTCCATGCTGGCTGCTGGGGGGCTGGGGATGGGGGGTGGGAAGCTTGATCAGCTGAGGTACCTGCCCTCGAGGGGCTACAGGCTGGGGAGGAGAGGCAGCTGTCCCCACCTGCTGAGGTACGGCGGGGGTTGGGGGGTGGGAGGGTGGCGGGCTGTGATAGGCAGTATTCCAGGAGGACCAAGAGGGAACACCACACTGAGCTTAGCCTGAAGGGTGGTGGCCTTCTTGGTGGATGAGGGAAACAGGCTTGCCAGGAAGAGGGATCAGGAGATGAAAAGTCTGGAGGAGGTAAGGCCATGGCTCCTGTGGACTGGTGAGTACGTGGTGGTATTTCAGGTCAGGGTCCTGGGGTTGGGGCAGGGGAGGGGACTGTGCAGACGAGTTGGGGCCAGAGGAGCTCTCGGATGATGACTAAGATATCGGGGCTCTGCCCCATGGGCACTAAGGGAGGCCTGAGAGCCACGGGCTGACGTGACCAAGGTCCAGGGTTAAAAAAGCCACTCCAGCAGCTAGGAGGACAGGCTGGAGGGGTGAGATGGGAGGAAGGGAGGCTGGCGAGAGGCCGCAGCCCTGAAGCAAGGCTCTGCTTTGAGCCTGAGCTGGTCCTGCAGTGCCCTCTCCACAGACACCAGCATGGATGTCCATCGACCTCATTTCTTACACCCCTCAGCCAACTGGACCCCAGCCTCCCCAACTCAAAGCCCTTGGGGTTCCCTTACCTGGGACAGGGCTGGGTCCTGTTGAGAAAGTGGATCTGCTCAGCCCCTGGCTGGGCCTTGAAGGCGTGGTAGAGCCCATCGCCCTGGCTGCTTATTCTGCAACGGCAGCCTGGGGAGATGGAGGGGCAAGTCGGGATGCTTACTCCTGAGACTGGAACGAATCCCGAATCGCGGGAGTCACAGATACCTAGATGGAGAGGTGCCCCCGTCTGCCACGGCCTCTCCCTCCCACATCATCATAAGACCTTGGGCTGCGAGGTCTCTGAATGAGCCCCGAATGACCCCATCTGTTTTTGGAACCTCACATCCATCTCAGAAGCTGTAAGGGAGCTCAAATCCCAAAGTGGAATACTGTCGAGGAAGCTGGCAAGAGCAAACAAGTACAGGGAGCTCGCCCTGCTGGCACGGTTTGGGGCAGTTTACATTCGAGTCAGTAGCCCTTTGCCAGAGGGTACCATGATTATGCCCATTTTACAGTTAAGCAAACTGAGCCCTGAGGTACCAAGTAACTTGCCCAAGATCACACAACTAGTGAAAGAGCCAAGAAGCCCTCCCTTCCCAGGTAAGATAGGCGCCTCCTCTGGGACCCATGGCCTCCTGGGCGACAGTGGGAAGTCTGGGTCACTCTGTGTTCCTTCACTGGTCCTTCACTGGACTCTGTGTTCCTTCACTGCTACCTGACACCAGCACTCACACAAGGCCAGGACCCAAGGCTCAGGGAGCAGGGACTGGATGAAGGGATGGGGGCAGGATGGCTCAGGGCCTTCCTCGCCCGCTAGCCAACCCGTCTCCCCTGGTGCTCTGCTGGGTGCACCACCACACCTTTTCAAGGTGACCCCGGTTCTGTGACCTACAGGCTCCCACCAGAGTCACGCTGATGCCGCCCCACCCTTCCATCCACAATGGGGCCTAAAGGGAAGATAATAGGGAAGGAGGCCCAAGACAGCGTCCCTCTTGTCCACAGTGGAGGGCCCAGCTACTGGGCCCCGGGATCAGGACGCTGGGGGTGCCTAACAAGGCGTGTAGAAGGGACAAAGTTAAGGGTGAGGGAAGACAGCGACCTGAGAAGTCACAGTGGGTGCTGTTGTCAGCCATGTCCAGCAGTGTCAGCCGGGATCTCCCTCCCTTCCTGTCACCTTGAGGCAGCGATGCGACTTTGGGGTGACAGCAGGAGCTGGCGTTTCTTGAAGAAGGGTTGGCCGTCCCTTCCACATTCCTTCCTCGTTGCTCTGGGGACAGGGTCACCCACTTCTCAGGCTTGTCCAGGGCCAGATAGCGGCGAGGGTTCTGGGCCCGGGTCTGGCGTTCTGGGGGAGCAGAGAGATGAGTGTCAAAGGAGCCAGCACATGGCTTGGGTGGAGGGTGTCTTTGCTCTGGGCCTCCCAGCCTATTCCAAGTTTTGCCAGGCCTGGTCACTCACCACCCCTTCCCAGGTAAGCCAGGAGCCTCAGCGAGAGGTCATCTCAGCCGAGGCTCCCTGCCCATACGTTTCGGTCACCTTATAAGCTCAGGAAAAAATACTGATGCCCAGGTTCCACCCCAGGCCTCTGGAACCTGACTTTCTGGGTGTGAGGCTCGGGCATAGGCATTTTTTACAGTCCCCTGAATGATTCAGGAGATACTCAGGCAAGAATGGAAATCACTGATTAGGTACAAGTCCCATTTTAAAGACAGGGAAACTGAGGCTTGCAGAGGTGAAGGGACACATGGTGACTTAGCAGCAAGGCTGAGGCTGGCCCCAGGGATGCTTGCTTTCCATGTTTGGGTCTTTGCATCAGCCCGCGCTCCTGACCCAGGACCGGTGACTGGCTGTAAGGACAATAAATGGTAACAGCGGCTTCCCTTCACTGAGCCCTGACCATAAGCCTCTCTGCTCAGCATGGCTCCAGGGGTAAACACACAGGTTCCTGGCCCTTAACACCACCTGGCAGTCTACCTCTGGGACACTGAGGCTCAGAGGAGAGCAACCACACTAGGCCAAAGGGCTAGTAGTGAGACGAGGGGCCGGGGCATTGAATCAGGTAGGTCTCACTGTAAAGAGTGGTCAGGGCCTCTGGGAGGCTGCCCGGGGCCTCCCCAGAGTGAGAAAGGCTCTGGAGAAGGAGCTTTGCTCCCATGGGACCCAGCTTCCTGTCCCACCACACTCATACCTGACAATCCGGTGGGTTTCTTCTTGCGGGGTTTCCGGCAGGCTCCCTGAAGATGGGACTTGCGAGAGTGTGGGGAGCTCGAAGGGGTGGAGTGTCTCCATCTTGAGGGGCCTGAGGCCCAGTTCCGACCCAGCCCTGCATAGGACAGAAAAGTCAGGTGGGATGCCTGCACTTCCTAATCGTGGGCAGAGAGCCAAGGGGGCAGCCACTGTCCCCAAACTGACTTTACAGATGTGGAAACTGAGCTCCTGGGAGGAGACTGGACTAGTCTGAGATCACACGGCCCATCGGCTGCAGAGGTTCCTGGGTGAATCGTCAGGTCCGCCCAGGGCCATTTGGGGTCCGCCAAGAAGGAAAACAGACTCAGCGCTTCCCAAATGCTTCCCTGCTATCATCCCCATCCTAAACCAATTCCTCGTACTATTGCCCTCAGGGCAGTGAAAGCTCCACTGTCCACCCCAGCTCACCCAGGGCTTCTCTGTCAGACCTCTCAATTCTCCCTCCTCAACATCACCCAAAGAAAGGTACCACTTCTGTTCCCAGCCTCACCCTCGGTGCGAGATTGGCCTGTCTCTGGTCCAGATCACTCCTGAAGGTCTCCTCGCTGACCTCCCTGACCTTAGTTTCTCACTTAATTACCAGTTCCACTCACTAGATGTCAGGTACTCTTCCTTAAAAAAAATCGGATCATGGCTTTCCCCGACTTTTTAAAGTCCTCTGGGAATTCTCATCTTCATCTGCCTCCTTGGCCTGAGCCCTGAGCTGTGGAAAATCTATGTCTAATTCTGGCCCTCCAAAAATGTAACGACTAATAGGCTACTGTGGATGAGAATCCTTACCAATAACACAAACAGGTGATTAGCCTGTAGTTTGGATATTCTGTGTTATAGCCTGTATTCTTAACAGTTAAGTAAGCTAGAGAAAAGCAAGGGTCAAAAGCATAAGGAAAAGACATTTACAGGACTGTACTGGGTTTATCTAAGAAAATCTGCGTATAATTGGGTCCATGCCACTCAAGCTTGTGTCTTTAAGGGTCAAGCGTACTAGGATCGGTTTCATTTCACAGATGAGCAGACTGAGGCATGGGGAGGTTAAGGTCATAAGACATATGTCTGCATCAGGATCTGGTTCACGAGCCTGTGTACGTCATGCTGATGCTATGTGGTCCCTCCACGCACACCAGCTGCTGGCCTGTCCTAGACATTCCACACGTGTCTTCCCGTGCCGGCGTGCTCCTGCTCACGGTTCCTCCTGCCTGCTAAGGCTCCCCCAGGCTACCATCCACGCAGGCCCTGTCTCGGGGACCCAGACACCCCGCTCAGAGGTCACAGCATCGGCCCGTCTCTCTGATTCTGTCTGTTCTGCTCTGCTCTGAGATCCCCGGGGACTGGGCTCATGGAAGTCACTTGGTGTACCGGATGGCTCTCCCTTGGTGGAGAGCAGTCCTGGGAAATGGTGACTGAACTTACTTACCCCCGAGTCCACCTTCCCCATTGGTGGTGTGGAATTTGAGCAGGGCCTTGGCCACATCAATGCTTCTCTGGAGGTACTGAATGTAACACAGGACATGCAGCAGAATCTCCTTCTACCCCCAAAAGAAAGACAGGGTTGAGCACGCAGGAATAGGGGCCCAAGACGATGTGAGGCTGAGAGGACCCAGAGACAGAAAGGCGGCAGGAGCCTGTTCCCTAGTGCAATAATCCCTCCAGTGGCAGAGATATTCCCAGTCTGTTTAAACCTTGCTGCCCCCTCAGGGAGAGGTCTGTTGCAGCTAAGGAAACTGAAGCTCCGAGTGCTAGCGTGACTTGCTAAGGTTAGAGAGGAAGTGGCAGAGCTGAGATCTGAACTCAGGTCTGCCTGCCTCCTGGCCTAGTTTTTCAACATGCACTGTTTGGCTTCCCACTCTTCGCCCTTTTTTTTTTCTTTTTTTTAAGATTTTATTTGTTTCTTTGACAGAGAGATCACAAATAGAGAGGCAGGCAGAGAAAGAGGGGGAAGCAGGCTCCCTGCTGAGCAGAGAGCCCAATGCAGACCTCGATCCCAGGACCCTGAGATCATGACCTGAGCCGAAGGCAGAGGCTTTAACCCACTGAGCCACCCAGGTGCCCTACCCCTTGCCCTTTGCACATGCTATATTGTCTATCTGCAAAGCCCTCATCTTCTCCCCCAGAGACTCCCGCACTGACTTCTCCTCCTCTGAGCCTTAGCACAGTGATCTCCCCTTTCAAAGCTTTCCCACCCCCCCCGAGTCAGATGTCCGTCCTCAGCACTCTTGCAGTGCCCTAATGACCTGTTCATGAGTTATTCTCTCTCATTGACCTTGAATTAGTTTGAGAGTAGAGGTTGTAGCTAAGTGATTTCTATATCCCTTGCGCACAGGATCAAGAGGTAGCTTAGCCCCTGATCGCTGAAGGATGATCTTCATAGCACAGGGCATGACGTCTTCTGCCCAGAGAGCATCACCCAGCCAGCCCCCAAGTACCAAGTTGGTATTGCAGACACAAAACTAAAAAGGGCTACTACCTACTGAGGACCAGGTACATAGGGGTGAACCAGACATGCTTTTGTTTACCTTCACGGAATGTTTAATCTAGTGAGGACAGTGGCCCTTAATAAACTCATAAGTCATACAGAATTATCAACAGTGTGACAAACATTATGAATAAGGGTGTAACAAGAGATTCTGAAATTGGACTTGAGTGTCTGGAAAGATGTCCTGCATTTATTTATTTTTTAAGATTTTATTTATTTGAGAGAAAGAGCACATATAGGGGACCAGCTGAGGGAGAGGGAAAAGCAGACTCCTTGCAGAGCAGGAAGCCTGATGTGGGACTCGATCCCAGGACCTTGGGATCATGACCTGAGCTAAAGGCAGATACTTAACTGATTGAGCCACCCAGGCACCCAGCATTTATTATTTTTATTTATTTATTTATTTATTTATTTATTTATTTATTTATTTATTTATTTATTTATTATTTTAGAGATGGAGAAGGGGCAGAGGGAGAGAGAGAGAGAATCCAAAATGACCCTCCCAAGCCTGGAGCCCAATGTGCAGCTCGATTTCGCAGCCCTGAGATCACGACCCTAAGATCACAACCCTGAGATCAGACCTTAGCCAAAACCAAGAATTGGATGCTTAACCAGCTGCACCACCCAGACACTCCAGGCTTCCAGCATTTAAGCAGAGACCTGAAGAATGACAGCAGGAGTTAGCCTGGTGAAGAGGTGAGGGAAAAACACCAGTAAGTATTTCTTGGATTGAACTGGATCCCTAGAATACCAATAAAACCGTTAGCAGTAATCTTCCAAACCCTAGATCAGGAAACATGGTCCCACAAAGGGGCTTGTGTGAAACTGTTCCATAAACTAGAATACCCACGGTCACTGAAACGGTGTGACCTGATCCACAGAAAGGAACAATAATCTAACTAAGAAATACATGTGACACAGACAGGAGACTTTGGATCTAACCTGCCACTTCCTGGCTGTATCAGGAGCAGACCGTTTTACCTCTTTGAGCCTCAGTTTTCTCTTCTGGGCAATGGGAATGAGGATATTCAGTGAAGTTCAGAGGATTATCCTTAGGACTGAATAAATTAGCGTGTGTGAAATCGCCCAGAGCCTGATACACTAGTATTTATTAGTTGCCTAATAAATACTTTGTCGATGATTGAATGAGAACGCTTTCATCAGGTTCTTAAAGGATTAAGTAAGGGCCTTTTCTAACTTGGAGAACTGGACCATAGGGTTCTCAAGAACAGATATTTTATCTCCAGCCCCAGGCTTGGCTCATGATTGGTCCTCACTACACTGAGGGTTTGTAAACTGTCAAGTAATATGAAATAAGATTAGCAGCAACACAAAGATTTTATGTGGAAGGCCATTGGGCATCATCTCAGGTTCCAAGACTGAAGGTTTGGGAAGGTTAGCTTGGGAGCAATGCCAGAGGTTCAGATCCCAAAGACTTTCTGAAGGCAAGATCAGCAGGTCCTATAACTGAGCTGAGGGGATTCATTCATTCACTCACTCATTCATTCATTCATTCATTCAACAAACACCTGTTGAACACCGAGTGACCAAGCGGCTGAGGATGTGGGCCTTTGGAATGAGACACATCTGACTCTCTGCCACTAACCAGCCATGTCTTTCTGGGCAACGTGACCCCTCTCCTTGCGGTGGAGAATGAGCACCCCCAGATGCACGCCTCAAGCCTTGGGGGAGGGTTAAAAGAGAAAACGTATCCAAAATGCTTGGCCCTTGGGGTCTGACACCTAGAACCCTCAGTAGATGGGGAGCAGCTGTGGTTGCTGTCCATGGGCCCTGCGGGTGCTGGGGATAGAGAGGTTTCCATTATGGCCCTTACCCCCTGCAGAACTCCTCATCTAAAGGGGTTAGAGATAAGGAAACAGCCCCAGGATTATGCCAAGGGCTTTGATGGCCAGAGAGAGAAGAAGCCACAGGGCCATATGGGCCCAGAAGGCACTTCATGGTCAGGATGGCGAAGAAGGATGCTGCAGACCTAAGCTGCACCCCGGATCTCAAACACAGGAAAGGCAACACCTAACAGCTCAGTTCTTTCATTGAGCGTCAGACGGAGCACCTCACACAGCCCTGTCACAAGTCGTGGTGACGCCCTCCAGGAAGATGTGTCGAGGGGGAGGCTGGGGATTGGCAGGGACACAGGCTGTCCATGGAACAGGAAACCGAGGACTGAAGCCAAGGAAGGATGGAGGTAGGGAGGAAGAGGGATCCTTAAGGCATCAGAGAATCAACGGTCACGAAAGCGGGCTGAGGCCTGGGGAGAATTCCATGAGATGCCATCACGTGGTCAATGATGAAATGTCGCCTGTCACTGGACTCGACTGTCACTCCTTCGGGGACAGGCCTGTCCCCCAGTCGTCTCTGCTCCCCCCGCCTCCCAAGAGTTGATCACACTACCTATGCACACTACATACACAGATGCTTGAGGGCACAGGCAAAATTCCTCAGGTATTTCTGAGCACCATGGTGGTCTGCTTAATGCCTCTCCCCAACAACCTCCATGTCCTGGTCCCCGGAGTCTGCGAATATATGGCTGAATACGACAAAGAGGACTTGGCAGATGTGACTGAGTGAGGATCCTGAGATGGGGAGATTGTTCTGGATTAACCGAGTGGGTCCACTGTGGTCCCAGGGGTCCTTACAAGCGGGAGGCAAGAGGGTTGAAGGCAGGGAAGGGGAGGTGAGGATGGGAGCAGAGAAAGAGAAGGAGAGAGCCCTGAAGATGCTATGCTGCTGGCCTTGAAGATGCCTTGAGCGAAAGAACACAAGCTTCTAGAAGTTGGCAAAGGGAAAGGAAACAGATTCTCCCCGGGAGCCTCCGAGAAGAACCGCATGGCCAATTTTGGACCTCTGCCCTCCACACCGTGCAAGAATAAATTCACATTGTTTCAAGCCACTGGGTTTGTGGCCCTTTGCTAGAGGGGGCCACAGGAAGCGAGGTTATAGCACTTACGGCTGCTAGATGCTTAGGAGGGAGAATCAAGGTGATCTGGTAATTGATGGTAGGCGGGAGGCCCCAAGGAGGTGAGGATTAGGATCTGGCACCCAAAGGTCTGGATCTTGCCCCAAACACCCACTCTTCTGCGCCTCTCAGAAGGCAAGTAGCACGTTCTAACTAGGGGTTGGTTAGTCTTGTGTTCAAATCTTTATCATCCTGACCACATTCTGAGTTCCCAGAGGATGAAGAGCTCAAGTTCCTTTGCCTCCCATCGTTGCAACCAGAACAGCTTCTGCCATCCAGCAGTTTTTCCAGAACTGGCTGATGAATGAGTGGATACGTGATGGAATGAGAGAAACTATAGCAAGAAAACACAGCACATCGTCAAGATCTCTGAGTCCCTTAGTAAGTTGTTGCCACTGGTGGGAGAGAGGCAGGAGTTTAGCACCATATATATTTATCGAGTAGCCACTGGGGACATGGAGAGGACACCCCCAGGACAAGGGACTTAGGGAAGTGACATTTCTTCGAGGACTGTCATGGCTAGTGTGTCATTTAGGCCTCACAATATCTCTGGGTAGCAGATGTATTTTTCCTCGAATCATGGCTGAGAAATGGGATGCCTGAGAGGCTGAGAAGCTGAGGGCCCTGCCCAGAGCCCGGCCATTTCAGGGCTGATGGGCTCGAACCGAGGGCTATTTGAGTCCCCAAAGTGATGATCTTTACCCACTCCTTGCTGATTCCCTGCCCCTACCCCCTTCTCAAGGAAGGATCCCCCAGGCTTCTAGTGATGGGCAGGACCATGCCCATCTCGGTGTTGTCGCTGAAAGGGTCTGTGTCAGGGTCCCAGGACAAAGGACAGTTACTGAGATTTTCAGATCTGCCTCCCTCATCTGCCTCCTCTCCCTCTGTCCCAATACCTTGGTGAGCTTCTTGGTGCCCGTCTTCAGGGCCACAGGCAACAGCAATGCCAACTCATGAAGTTTGCTGGTGTGATTCTTCCTCTGCCTCCTGTTTGGGGCCAAGAGTTTATATTGGTTAAGACATTGGCACCTGCCCCCCCAAACCACCTGTCTCTGTGTTCCCCATCTCAGAGAGGCTCCCCACCTCCGGCCCCCCAGACAGAATCCTAGGCATCATAGGTCTCATCAAATCTCACCCATTCCCCTTCCAGTCCCTTCCCTCCATCCCCAGGCCCTGCCCCAGCCCACATGTGGACGTCCCCCTTGCCTTCTCAGCCTCCCCCTGGCCTCCTCCACTCTGTCCTGTCTACTAGCATCCGGGGGAGTTTTCTGCAACACAGATCTGACCACAGTTTTCTCATCTGGGCAGTGGGAATGAGGATTTCATTGAGGCTCAGAGGATTATCAGTAGGACTGAATACACCGGTGTGTGTGCAACTGCCCAGCACAGAGCCCGATACTCCAGTTGTCTAATAAGTGCTCCAAACCTTTTGACGCCATCCCATTATTAAGGACCAAGCTGAAACCCTTAACCCGGCTTATAATGGCCCTCAAGCCCTGGCCCAGTTGACCATTCTGGTCTCATCCCTTACAGGGCAGGTGAGGTACCTCTGCTAAGGGCCCTTACCCCCATGCTCATGCATTTCTCTAAGCCCTGCTCTGAACTGAGAACTGGGGGAGGGGGGAGGTGGGTAAAATATCTCTAGCATTCAGAATAGGGTCTGGCATGCTGTGGGGACTCACTGCTTATTTACTAAATAAATAAATGAGGGCATGACAGAAGCTGACTGCTGGGAGGACGAAGAACTTCCAGGATCGAATCCCTGCATTCATAATTCATAATATACCCTTGCACACACACACCTCCACCTCTCTCTTGACAGATGGGGACACAAAAACATTGGAGTCTCTCCCAAATTCTGCACCACTGCCATGACTCACATGACTTCTTTGGGAATGCCCGGACACCCCTGTCTCCACCAATCCTTGTCTCGCCTCCCCTCAGTGCTCAGTACAATCGCCACCTGCCCCGGGAAGCCTCTGGTGACATCCCTTGCCTTCCTCCCCTGCTCTGAATGTCAACAACACACTTTCACCTGCAGCCTGGCCACGCCCCCAAACACTCCCTTGATTACAGACAGGTGTTTAGTTCCTACTCAAACTCCCAAACTCACCCTGCACCAGACACTGCAGAAGGAGAGAGAAACCATTGTCATTGCCCTTGAGATGGGGGAACAGGGTAGGAGGCGCACTGATCTCCCTAACCAAACCCTGAAGCCCTAAGAGAATCTCTCTCACTCACTCATTCAGCAATTACTTGTGGTTTTTTAAAAGAATTTATTTATTTGACAGAGAAATAAACTGCGAGAGAGGGGACACAAGCAGGGAGAGTGGGAGAGGGAGAAGCAGGCTTCCCGCTGAGCAGGGAGCCCGGTGTGAGGCTCGATCCCAGGGCCCTGGGATGATGACCTGAGCCAAAGGGAGACACTTAACAACGGAGCCACCCAGGCATCCCTTATTCAGCAGTTACTTATTGAGCACGTACAATGGGCTGGGAATGGTGTTAGGTGATAGGGATGAAAGTATAAAACCCAAATACAGCCCCTTCTAGAGCCCAGAGGACCATCAGGAATAAAGTCATTAATCAGACTGTCACACAAACAAACATAAAATTCCAATTAGGACCAGAACCAGCTATATAACTTGCTGGCGAGGGGAGCCTTGCAAATGAAAATGTGGGGGGCCTTTCTAAAAATTAAGTATTTCAAAGGGGTGAGAGCAGGGCATTAAACCAATCATCAGGCTCTTCTAAACACAGGGCTTTGTAACTGCATGAGTTTGGATATACCTAGGAAGTTGGCCCTGATAGAGAGAAAGAAGAAGGATGCTTGAAACACGTGTCTTTAATCTAATCTGCAGTGTTTTCCCTGAGAAAGTAAATGTGGCCAGAACTAGTTCTGAAGGATGAATGCAGACGTATAGGTGAAGAGGGAACAAGCACATTTCAGATAGTGGGGACATGTGCAAAGGCCCTGTGGCACAAGGCAGCATGGAGAACTCAAAGGAACAGAAGCTGCAGTGTCTGGCGCACAGAAGGCAAGGCACTTTCTGGAAACCACCATGAACATATTTGTCAGCTGAATGAAGGAATGAAAAAAAAAATCTCTGGTCTCTAGTTACCTCCTGGTAGAAACCATAACTCTGAGGGGCAAGGACATTGGGGTCCTATCTTTGGAGGAAAACTGGGTAGGCTGACCTCTAAAGTCTTGTCTAGCCCTGATATTTACTTTTTGCATACCACTGTCCTTCTGTTCTAGAAGGACCCCCGGAAGCCCCAGTGAGAAACAACACAGTAAGAAAGTAAGGAAGAGGGGGCGCCTGGGTGGCTCAGTTGGTTAAGCGACTGCCTTCGGCTCAGGTCATGATCCTGGAGACTGGAGATGGAGTCCCACATCGGGCTCCCTGCTCGGTGGGAAGCCTGCTTCTCTCTCTCTCACTCCCCCTGCTTGTGTTCCCTCTCTGGCTGTGTTTCTCTCTGTCAAATAAATAAAATCTTAAAAAAAAAAAAAGAAAGAAAGAAAGAAAAGAAAGTAAGGAAGAAAAAAGTGTCCATTCCTATTGAAGTTCAAGGTGTGACCTGACCATGGCTGAGAAAAAGAATTTTGTATCAACTGTAGTCCCTGGGTGTTTACTCTGGGTTTTGCAAGGCTCTGAGAGCCTTCTGTGTGCAAACACAGAAGTTGCCGGGGGTGGGGAAGTGGGGGGAAAGGAAATTCAGGCGGAGGAAAACAGTGACGAGGAGGCATCACAAAATCTTGACATCTTCTGGGCACTAGTTCTGAATAGGTGGGACTTGGGGTGTGCTCTTGGGGGCCTCTGGGAGCCAGGCACTTCCTCCCAAGGCTGCCCGTTTCCTTGCTGGATGGTTCTGGTTTCAGACAAGATCTTTTCTGTAATTTTCACCCGCTAATCCCAGCTCTGCCCTCTGGGTCTTCAGGGAACAGGCCAGCTCTAGCCACACCTGTCCTTCTTCTGTTTCTCTAAACTGCCAAGTTTCTCTCTGCCTTAGGGCCTTTCCTATTGCCTCCACCTGGAACGTTCTTTTGCCCAGATTGTTGTATGGCTGGTTTTTCCTTTGTCATTCAGCACCAAGCTTAAATGTAACCTCCTCAGAGAGGCCTTTCATGACCAACCGATCTAGCTAAGCATATTCTCGGTCACATCCCCATATCATTCATCAGAATCTGAAATCTTCTTTCTTTATTATCAACACCACAGGGCAGGGATTTTTGTCTACTTGATTAATGGTTATATCTGAGACTGACTTATCCATTAGGTGCAGTAAGCACAGTGCCTAAGAATGGTGCCTCTTTAAGGGCTCATGAAAATGTCTTAATATCTTCTTTTCTTTTTAAGATTCTACTTTTTTTTTTAAAAGATTTTATTTTATTCATTTGACAGAGAGACACGCAGCAAGAGAGGGAACTCAAGCAGGGGGATTGGGAGAAGAAGAGCAGGTCTCCTGCTGAGCCGGGAGCCTGACACCGGGCTCAGTCCCAGAACACTGGGATCAGATGCTTAATGACTGAGCCACCTTAGGCGCCCCTAAGATTTTACTTTTAAGTCAGCTCTACATCCAACATGGGGCTTGAACCCACAACCCAGAGGTAAAGAGTTGCATGCTCCACTGCCTAAGCCAGCCAGATGTCCTAAAAATGTTTTAATTTCTTTAAAAATCTATGCTGATGTTGTAAACTATAATTTTAAGTGTGTTTTTAATGGAGGAAGGGGGCTGGGCTCCTGGGTAGCTCAGTAGGTTAAGCATCTGCCTTCAGCTCGGGTCATGATCCCAGGGTCCTGGGACTGAGCCCTGCATCGGGCTCTCTGCTTGGCTGGGAGCCTGCTTCTCCTTCTCCCTCTGCCCCTCCTCCCGGCTTGTGCTTTCACTCTCAATAAATAAAATAGAAAGAAAAAAAGGAAGGAAGGAAGGAAGGAAGGAAGGAAGGAAGGAAGGAAGGAAGGAAGGAAGGGAGAGAGAAAGAAAGAAAGAAAGAAAGAAAGAAAGAAAGAAAGAAAGAGAGAGGGAGGAAGGAAGGAAGGAAGGAAAGAAGGAAGGAAAGAGGGAGGGGGGAGGGAGGGAAAGAAGGAAGGAAGGAAGGAAGGAAGGAAAAAACCCCAAACAAATAAAACTTTAAAAAAAATTGAGGACAGGGCCCAAGGCAAAATTGCCTAGGGCCCAAGCAAGTCATATGTTGCCCTGGCTCTGTCTTTAAGCTCCTAGAATAATGATCAGCACTTAGTAAGTGTTCAACAAAAAATTATTGATTTTATGAATGCTCCTGTCTTCTGATGGTCTCAGCCTTTGAAATTGAAATGATTCTAATTCCTGAATTTCCTCTTCCCTGAGCCAATCAGCCTGAAGTTTCCCACGTTCTTTTATTTTACAGGAGCTAGAAGAGCCCATCCAAATTTCTCATATTAGATAGAGGAATACCAGGGCCCAGACCCTACTTTGCTTTGACATGTACAGAGATTTAAGAGTTGGAGCTGCCCCAAAGTGGGATAAGGCAGGGGGCAATCCAAACAGGCAGCCTCATAGTTGGTTATAGGCTCCAGCTTTTGAATAAGACAGACCTAGACCAGAATCCCAGCTCTGCCATTTGCTGTGTGACTCTGGACACACGTTTTCATCTCTCTGAGGCTGTTTTTAACTCATTGATAGAATGGAAGTGGCCAGAAAGTTTGATCTTGTCTGGAAAGATCTTGAGCATAACACCTGGCACATTGAGAGTGCTCACAAAATGTTAAAGACAGAGGTGGGGAGTCATTTGTCAGAATTTTTTAGGGATAAGGGATGTTGAAGAATGGGGCGGAAGTATTGTATTGGCTAACTACAGTTGATAAAGCTGTTGCTTTTGGTTGACCGACATGTAATTCCACCCCCCTACCCACCTTGTAACACTTTCCTTTGGGACCACTCCTCCCTCACTTTTGGTCCATGTGGTTCAGACAGTAACCTCTCCTTCCACTAGCAGTACAGAACTAAGGTCCAGCTAAGAAGAGTCGCAGTGATTGGCTCCAGTTTGGCATCATAACCCAGGTTTGGCCAATCAGAATCAATGGCTCTCACAGAAAGAGAAAGAGTCTCTCTGTGGGGCTTGTCAGCCCAGCAAGATGTGGCCTTGGAAAAGTCGGGGCACCTGGGTGGCTCAGTTGGTTAAGCGACTGCCTTCAGCTCAGGTCATGATCCCTGGTCTCCAGGATCGAGTCTCACATCGGGCTCTCTGCTTGGCAGGAAGCCTGCTTCTCCCTCTCTCATTCCCCCTGCTTGTGTTCCCCCTCTGGCTGTGTTTCTCTCTGTCAAATAAATAAAATATTTTAAAAAAAATTAAAAAAAAAAAAAAAGATGTGGCCTTGGAGCTGCTGGGAGCCATCTTGCCCTCAAAAAGGGAATACCTGCTTGAGAAGGAAGTCAACACAGGGCAAGAGCAGAGCCCAGAGAGGCAGGTTCCTGGCAACATCATTTAATCCTCACCCAGAATCTGCCAACCTTGATGCCCCTGAATTTTTGGTTTAAAGGACCCAGTGACTCTGTTTTTATGCCTAAGCTGGTTTTAGCTAGATTTCTATTCATGGCAACTAAGAGATTTTATTAATACAATGACATCCCCCCCATCTAGAGAGGGGGGAAGACCCCCCACAACATTGTTGGTGACCTCTGGGATTCCAGGAGGAGTGGGGTAGGCATTCTTCATTTTCTTCATGGTGCTCCTTCTGAGCACAGTACCTAAGTAGAGAATCTGAACAAACAGATGCTTAATTTTGGAGTTAATAAATGAAAGATAAGGGGCCTCTGGGTAGCTCAGTTGTTAAGCATCTACCTTTGGCTCAGGTCATGATCCCAGGGTCCTGGAATCGAGCCCCGCATCAGGCTCCCTGCTCAGCGGGAGGCTTGCTTCTCCTTCTCCCACTCCGCCTGCTTGTGTTCCCTCTCTCACTATCTCTCTGTCAAATAAATAAATAAAATCTTTAAAAAATACAAATGAATGAAGAGCTGGATGGACAGTGTGTCATTCGGGGACATAGTGAGGATAAGATGAACTCTGGCTCCCTTTTCTTTACCCAGGCTGGTGTGGGTGGGGAGCGGGGATCTGATATGACCCTCAATCTACTATGAACATCCCCTCTTATGAGATTTCTGACACTTGGTAGGTGCTTCATGGATGAATGAATGCATGAATAAGAGAAAGGAATGGGGCGCCTGGGTGGCTCAGTTGGTTAAGTGACTGCCTTCGGCTCAGGTCATGATCCTGGAGATCCGGGATCCCCACATTGGGCTCCCTGCTGGGCGGGAAGCCTGCTTCTCCCTCTCTCACTCCCCCTGCTTTTGTTCCCTCTCTCACTGTGTTTCTGTCAAATAAATAAATAAAATCTTAAAAAAAAAAAAAGAGAGAAAGGAAGGCAGGGCGTTTACAAAACTCCGAATGTCAAAGCCTTCAGGGCATCTGAGATGATCTTTGGCAACCACCTCAGAGTTCTCTCATCTTGAAAATGGCGGTAATATTTGCACCTACTTCCTTTTTTTTTTTTTTTTAAGATTTTATTTATTTATTTGACAGAGAGAGATCACAAGTAGGCAGAGAGGCAGGCAGAGAGAGCAGAGGAAACAGGCTCCCTGCGAAGCAGAGAGCATGAAGCAGGCCTCAATCCCAGGACCCTGAGATCATGACCCGAGCCGAAGGCAGAGGCTTTAACCCTCTGAACCACCCAGGTGCCCGCACCTACTTCCTTATGGAGGTGTAAGGATTAAAAGATATCATACAAACAAAAGAGCTCAGCAAAGTGTCTGACAAATAGTAAATGCTCAGTAAACGTTATTGTTATTATTCAACCAGAGTGGCCAAAGCTGGAACGGCGATAAGCAGGGGAGAGCCCTTACCTGTCACTGGAACCCAGGGAACTGGCTTTGGGCCATCCAAGGGAACACAAGTGTCTGCTGGAACCCCACATCTGCAAAGAGGGAAAAATAAAGAATTATTATTAGTGACCTCTGGGATTCCAGGAAGAATGGGTCACATGGTAGGCAGCCTTCATTTTGCCCATGTTGTTCCTTTGAGCACTCAGATATCCCAGGAGTCCCCCACCCCACAAATATGGACCCAAAGATCATAATCAAACCCCCAAACTGTAAACCGAAGTCTATGAATCACAAGTTGTAAATTTGGGCCAAGTCGTAATGTGCATCTAAAACTAAAAGCAACAAATTCCCAAACTTTAACTTCAGAGCTTTGGTCTTCATATGAGATGTCGGACCTCCAGACCTGAAAACTATGGTTTGAGATCCCTAAACTGTCATGTTAGGACACCAAAACTAGGACTTTAAACTCAAAGTGAGGTTCTAAAACCCAAAAAGTTGCCCTCCCAAACCTAAAAACTCCTAAACTCTAATACTGAGATATTCTAGACCCCCAAACTGTCCATTCTGATCTCCAAAGGCAACCCAGTCCTAATCCCATTAAGATCACAGACCACAAATCTTAACAGAGAACCCAAACCCTAAAGTAAGAAACCCAAGCCCTCAAAGCAAACAAAAGTCTCTCAAATTGACCTCAGAACCAAAAATGAAGACCTCTAGATCTTCAAACTGTCACATCAGACCTTCAAATTGTGACCCCTAACCCTCCAGTTGGGATCTCACATGTGAGTAACAAAATCGAAGGCCCAAACTCAATGTGGTGACTCCAGGCCCTAAAATTTAATCTTCAAAGTCCCAAATTATGACTCCAGAGCCTAAATCTCATACCTCATACTCTATACTGAGATTCTAGACCCTGAATCTATACTGAGGTTTCAAACCTCCCAAATCACACCCCCAGGTCCCCAAATGATACTTGGGAGTTCAAAACTAAGACTTCCAGATGCTAAAATTAGGATCTTCAGATTCCAACAGGAAAACTTCCAGTCACAAAACCCAATACCTTCAGATTCCAATACTAGTTATATCTAGATACAAAGCCAGAGATCCCAGATCATAGCTTGTGACCCTAAAGCCCTGACACTATTCAGAGCCTTTCCTGTCTCAAACTTGAACCTGGATCCCAAAACCTAGGCCCAGCCTCAAACCCAAACTCCAGCTCTGTTGTCCCGTGGCCTGCCTCACTCCAAGCACCCGGGCTCGCCTGCCTTCCTGTCCCCCGGGAACTCCCGGAGGGAGACACAACCACAGAGTGCTGCTGCTCCTGAGCGGACCCCAGGCTCCCCTCTGGCGAGCTGTCCCCTGCCCCGTTCCCCGTCAGCCTCCAGCACCCGCCTCAGGACTTGCAAAATGGCGTGAGGCCCCCCCTTCTGGTTTCACGCCAGCCCCACACTTGGGAGCCTGATCAGACAGTGTCTCGCGCCTGTCCCGGGAGGCTGGAGGCGCGCGCGAGCCACAGGCCTGCTCCGGCCACTGCGTTCCCCACCCGGCCGTGGGGTGGGCACGAATCCCCTTGGAACGAGGCTCCTTGCGGGTGGCCTGTGGAGGGGAGCAAAAGTGAGCTCCTGAGGCCAGGCCACGCCCCCACCAGTTCCCGCCAAGGTGTGCTGGGCGCGAGACTGGAGAGGGGAAACGGCAGGGTACAAGTGGCCGTGCGCAAGCGCGACTGGAGAAGGGCCCTGGCTTCCAGCTCAGCACGAGCTTGGCCTCGCGCTTCGCGACAAATCCTTTACTGGAGCGCGCCAAAGTGCTGACCAATCAGCGCTCAGTCAGCTGCCCGCCTTTTCAGCCGGCCACGCCCGCCTGGCCACGCCCACGCCCCACCGGCTCTTGCAGACCAAGGCCGGGGGATCCTGATGAGGAGGCGGGGTCTCCCCAACTGTCAACTCTCAGGAAGAAAAGAGATGTGGTCAGTCTCCTTTCTGGCCCTCTCTCCCCCTTTCCGCTTCAGTGCATATCTAATGAGGGCCTACTGTGTGCCAAGGATCATGCTGGAAGTTGGGAATTTTACTGCGGTCTTCCTGGTGCCATCGGGAAGACTCGCAGACCTTGAGAATCTAGTGAAGCAAGGGCTGCATTAAAGAGCCATAAACTGTGAAAAGATTCAAAGAGGAGGGCCATTGGAATTGGCCCTTAGAAGCAGTTCCTCTCCCAACGATCTATGTTCCTGGACAGAGCAAATGCTCTGTTTTCCAAAGCTCTTTCTCAGGGCCGATGAGGGTGGACCGGGAAATACAGCTTAAGGGAAAGCCATCTAATGACCTAGAGGAGAGTAGAGGCCCTCATATCCAACACGCTAAAGTTCAAATCACTTTCTTGCTGTGTTACCGTGGAGAAGAGGTTTCATCTCTTTTTGCCTTAACTTTTACAAATTTGGGGTAATACTTGGGTTGTCTGCAGGGTGTGTGGAATATGGTTAGTATGCAATAAGTATTACACAACACTATTTAACTGTTCTGGGTGCTTGAACGAGATACACAAAGGTGCCTGTCCTCCAGAAGCTTCTATGATGTTGACTAGTTCCTAGTTCACGGGGCTTTCCTCAAACCTCCTAAGACTTAATTTTCTCATTTGTTAATTAGAGGAGGTGATGGTAAGAAAGCCGAGGGAAAGAGATGGAAAAACGTTTGAGAAAGTACAAGGCACGGTTAATTATTATGTTAACGAGCATACGGAAATCCCTAAACTTGCTCCTTTCCAACTCTTCAGCCCTTACAAACGTCTCTGCAATTTGCTCAATCAATCTCTTTCCAAGGGCCCCGGGCCAAAATGGAGGAGCCCGGACTTCATCTCCCAGTGCGCCTGGCGGGGGCGCCCTCCGCGCCTGCGCTGCAAAGCGCCCTCTCCGTCTCCTGGGAGTTAGAGTCGTTCTTATCCTCAGCCCGCCCAGTTGGCTTCCTTTCCCCACCTCCAAGCGTGATCACGCTGCCTTCTGGGAGGTGTAGTCCGTGGGCCGCTCGGACTCCAATTCCCAGCGGGCTTCGGGGCGGGAACCCGGAAGGGGAGGTTGGAGAGGAGCGAGTGGGGGAAACCCGCGTAGCCGAGAGAGCTGCGGCGTAGGGAGATGGTGAGAACCCCGAGTCGGGGCCGGGGGCTCTTGAAAGCTGGGGCGGGGGTTCGGGACCGGGTGGCGACAAGGAAGAGGCAGGGGCTAAAGAAGGGGCTGGACGACGAGAGATCGCTTTGGGGAGGGGTTCGGGAGGAATAGGAGCCTGAGGGAGTAGTAGAAGAATGGGGGCTGGGGAGGGGTCTTGGAGGTGGGGAGGGCGTCGAGCTTTGGGATTGATTGTAAGGGAGCCCAGAGCTGGGGAAGGGAGTCCCGAGTTGGAGGAGGGGCTGGGCGTCCCGGCAGAGGCCCCGAAGGGAGCAATTTCGAGGCGGGTAGCCTGGGGGATGCGGAAAGGCATGGGGGTCAGGGCTAGCTGAATGAGGGGGTCTGTAGGCTCCCAAAAAGAGACCAGCTGTGGATGCGGTGGGTTAGGGCCTCTAGATTAGATTGGGGGCAGGAGGGCAAGCTGAGGTGGTGGGAGAGAGAAATCAATGGTAGAGTGGTGTGTTGGTTAGGCGGCGGTATTGGGGATGGGGTGGGGAGCGTGGCGTTAGGCGCCTGGATGCAATGATAGTTTTTGCCTAGACCAGCCAGAGACTCCTAAGAAACTGGATGGTCACAGAACTGTAGGATAAGATGGCCAGAGGGGCCTTAGAGAGAATCTTTTGCACTCTCATTTCTCCAGTGAGATCTCGAAAACTAGTGCTTAATCTGTGTTTTGGCAGTCCAGCATTCAGATCTCTTAATCTGTCACTCCTTTGTGACCTGGGCAAGTCTCCCACCTCTGAAACTTGGTGCCCTTATCTGTTTTGCGGAAACAACTTGCCCCTGAGAAGAGGGGAGGCTCCTTAAGATTGTTACCCTCACTTGCAAATAAGTCTGTGGTCTCGGTCTTGGTGGGAGGTTCCCCACCCCAGGAATGTGACTGGGTCACAGGTGCTAATGGATTCCCTTATCAGTCCAACCCCAGAGGCGTTTTTCTCAAAACCTGCCACTGACTGGGGCACACCCCAGCTAAGAAGCAGCCAGGGGCTCTCCACAGTGGATTACAGCTAAAACTTACTGTTTGGGAAGTGCCTGGCCCTTTTCTTAACTCTTCGTGCATATTAACTCCTTTCATTCTGACAACACCCCTAAGGTGTAGGTGGGGTTATCTGCATTCTATCCAAAGGAAGCAGAGGCCCAGAGAACTTAAGCAGTTTTCCCAGGATCATCCAACATTAAGTGGTAGACTTGGGATTCCAACCTGGGCATACTGGCTCTGAATCGGCTTTCACTACTGTGATTTAGCCCCCTCTCCTTGCTCTGAAATAGGGTGTTATAAGGAGGGCAGAGACTCCAGAACAGAAGCAGTATTCAGTTTGAATTTTAGCCCTGCCATTCATTTGTCCTGTGACCTTGAGCAAGTCTTTGGGCCTCTTGTGAGCTATAAAGTGGGGTCAGTAACTCTGGGAAGCTTAGAGGGTTCAGGGTGGTAAGCACATAAAGTTCTTGGAGTAAGTGCTCAATACACTCGAGTTGTCATTTTTTTGAACAGAGAATGGGAAACAGACTTGAGAGAGAATGCAGAAGACAGGGACCAGTAAGGAAGACATCAGCCAGGCAGCCTCCTTTTCCTTTTCCCACAGTCTTCCCCGGTATCTGACTCTTCTGGTTTCCCACCCTCTACCCCTGGGCTTCCAAGTCCAAGGGTCACTCCCTGATGGGGTGCTCAGAAACTCAATCTGCCCCCATCCCCATCTCCATCCCGATCCCCAGCCAGATATAAATAATTCACTTGTCAATGCTCAGCCTGGCCCAACTCCAGGTATTTCAGTGAATAGGAAATACTTCTGACAACTGTATTTTCTCCGTCCAACCTTTTGGTTATTCCAGCGGAACTGGGCAGTTTGGCAACTTTGTAATTCATCTTGAAACAGTTTGGTTCATTTGTTGTGAGGCTTCCTGAGGTTATCACATAAATTCTGTGGCACTGATAGGAAAGCTTATGGTTAAAAGCACTGGCCTCAGATAGGTTCCGGTTCCGATCCCTGCCTCAGCTGCTGTGTGTCCTTGGCAGCTCGTGTTCCCACTCTGGCCCTCGAGTTCTCTTGAGCAAAATGGGGCTGCTTTCCAGCTATGGGGCGTAAAGAGTTGATGAGGTAACATGTATGAAATGTGTATGCCTACCAAGCTCGCAGTATGTTTGAGGTCTTTTTATGATTTTTATTCTTAAGGAAAAACCCTGGAGCATGCGCTTTGGGACCAGAACTCCCAGTTTTGAATCACAAGCTAGCCGTGTGACTCTAGTCAGGTCATTTAATCCCTCTGGTCCCCTCTGGACCTCAGTTTTCTCTTCTGGAAAATTCATTCCTTGAGTGGGCCAAGCTGTTGTTAGAACACCTGCTGTGTGCAGAGGGACACCCTGCTCTTGGGGCACTCATTGTTATGTTGCAAGGCTCTTGATAGTCGGGTTCATTTTTCCATTTCTCTGGTTGGGTTTTCTCTTTTTGATTCATTTGCAGCCCCTTATGCTAGCTTTGCCTGCTTGTCATTTTGTCATTAACTTCAGGGGTCTTTAACACTTTGTCTGTAGCTCTTGGTGAATTATCTGAAAACCTCTTGGTTTGGGGGAAAGTTGGCCAGCCTCTCACTCTTCCCTGTGCCTGTATGTCACAGCTGGGTCCCCTGAGGTCATGTGACACTTTTCCCCCCTTTCCTTTGTCTGTCTTAGAAAATGTGTCCGCTTTCCAAATCATTTTTCCCTTTCTTAAAATCTTTAATGTGTTTTCAGCCTGTGCTTGTCTAAAGCTTACTCATACAACATGATATTTTTACCATTTCTAATGAGGGTATTTCTAGCAGCTCTGGCACTGCTGTATGATTCCTAAAACCACAAGTTTTGTGAAAGGCTTGGCTCATCACCTGCTCTGTGACGCTATCCTGACCCCTCGATTAAGATCAGAACCCTCACTTCCATTCCCAGTCCTCTTAACTTGTTATATTCATTTCCCCATAGCACTTGCCACCTTGGAACTTACTCTATTTTTACTGTCCCTGTCTCCAATTAGGATGTCAGCCCCACGAAGGCGAGGATTTCTGTCTCCTTCCCTCCCTCTGCCCTGCCATGCCCAGAACAGGGGCCTGGCACACAGTTCTTGCTCTGTAAATATCTGTTTAGTAGTTGAGATCCAATACACAGCAGTAACAAAGGAACAACCGTATTTTGACTATATTGAGGGGCCAGGGTTAGTTTCCTTTCAGAGTATGAAGTAAAGAGAGACGAAATCTTTGGTTTATCCAATGATTTCCTAACTCCTAGGTACTGAATCTCCCCTTTCCTTAATAAGCCCAGAGCCAGAATAATGAGCCTCTCCTTGGTACCTAGCTGACATTGAGCACTCTGCCAGGTTGATCTCCATGACTCATCAGGCAGCCCGTGGGTGGGTACTGTTATTATCTGCATTTTACAGTGGAGGAAACTGAGGCACCAAGGGTTAAGCACCCTGCCTATGGACACACCCCCAAAAGTGGGAAAGCCCTGCCTGGATTCTGTCTGTATCCCGGATCTCTAGATCCTGAAGATTTGGATGGTTCCTGCTGTTAGAGCTGTTGGAAAGGAAGTTTTGAGAGGGAGAAAGAGGGCTGCCGAAAAGCCAAGGGAGGGATGAATCAAGTGGGGATAGGAGTGGGGCTCGAGAGGGTGAAGGTTAAAAGGACGAGGGCCAGGAACGGAGTCCTGATATCCTGCCACTGATTCCCATGTGGCTGTGACCGGACCAGTGCATTCCCTGAGTACCTGATCCGTGCTGAGCCCTGTGCTGGCATGACCCTGACTGTGGGATGGAGGTGCCTCAAGGTTAAGGGCGGGCCTCACCTGAGTCACAGTGAGGGGAGCCAGGCATCCACTTTTTATTCTGTATCTTCTTTCTTTGCTTTATTTTGCTACAGTTGACATTGTTTCCAATTTCCTTTTTTTTTTTTTTTTAAATTTATTTATCTGACAGAGAGAAATACAGCTAGAGAGGGAACACAAGCAGGGGGAGTGAGAGAGGGAGAAGCAGACTTCCCGCTGAGCAGAGAGCCTGATGTGGAGCTCGATCCCAGGTCTCCGGGATCATGACCTGAGCCGAAGGCAGTCGCTCAACCAGCTGAGCCACCCCAGGCGCCCCCAATTTCCTTTTTTTTTAAGATTTGAGAGAGAGAGTGCCGTGTATGCCAGAGTCGGGTCAGCGGGTCAGAGGGCAGAGGGAGAGAGAATCCCAAGCAGGCTTGATCTCACGACCCTGAGATCCCGAGCCAAAATCAAGAGTCAGAAGCTCAGCTGACTAAGCCACCTAGGCACCCCTTGGTTCCACCTGTTTAGGGTGCACACTTAGCTTGTTCATTGTTAGCCTCTCTCTTTTCTTTGTGCACTGGTTCTCCCTAAACCTACTGCAAGTTGTGCTCCCAGGAGCTCCCTTTACCTTCATCTGGGGATTCCTTTTGCCTCTTTTCTGGGCTAGACTTCCTCTTTGATCTGATTGCTCCGTTTCTCTTCATTTGCTGCTCCATGTTGGTGAAGCAGATTCTCCGGTAGCTTCCTGAGAAGGGTTCCCGGACATGTATTTTTGTTTTTGCAAACTTGTGTCTCTCACAGAAAGGTTTTTAAGCAGGGGAGTTGATGCAGTCTGATTTGTGTTTGGAGCCATCTCTCCGACTACCATGGAAGGGATGGAACCGGAAGAGCTAAACTAGGCCAGTGAGCCAAGTGCGGAGGCTGGAACAGCTGTGCCTTTGAGGAGAGGTCCCAGCCTTCCAGAAACCCGCAGCGTGGAGGGGAGAGAGGCCCTCACCCAGGTCATTGTTGTTCAACAATGATGAGGCCTCAGGAGGAGGAGATCCTGCATAGCTTGGGAGGACCCTGGAACAGGTCCTGAAGGAGGTGCCCACCTGCCTCGGTCCTGGGAGCAGGATTTCCACACATGGACTTGGCTGGAACCAAGTAGCACATGTAAAGACAGACAATGTGGCCGTGTTAGGAGTCTGCAAACACGCATTGCACACCGTTGATGGGCTAGAACATTCCATCTCAGATGTGCATACACAACCCCTAGAGAGCTGTGGAAGTGTCCGCTGAGCATGAGAGATTACATTTCTAACACACTCCTGGGGACTCCTGCTCCAGGCAGCTCACTTAGAGGAGGAGCCAAGTCCCAGGTGCTGTTCTGAAAGCTGGAGATGGATCCTGCAGGGAAATGAAATAGGTGCAAAAAAAAAAAAAAAAAAAAAAAAAAAAAAAGTCCCGGGAAGGGAAACTGACAAGAAACTTTTATCAACAAAGTTGCTAGTATATTAGATAGGGATATGTGCTAAGGAAAAAAATAAACTGGAAGAGAAGAGGTCTGTGGCTGTCTGCAAGGAGGGCTGCCCTTGTCTGAGGACAGAGTAAGACGATAAGCACAAAAGTGCCACTCAGTGACTAAAGCTGCCTGCCCCTTCAGGAGCTCCTGCCACAAAGCTGGGTCTGAGGGCCCTCACTTTGCTACTCCACCGCTCCACGTCCTTGAAATAAGGTTAAGAATAGTGAGATGGTGTGATGGTTCAATGAGTTAATATTTGTAAAACGCCTCAAGCAAAGCCTGGTTCCCAAGCGTGATGCTTGGGTGTGCACTGCCTTTGTGATCAGTTTCTCTCTTTATATATTCATGGTTTATTTGGATGTCTGCCCCCTTTCTCACGAGCTCCTCCTGGTGAGTTCAGTGTCATCTCTGTGCCCAGCGACCAGCTCCGGGCCAGCAGGCAAGAGGGAGGATCTCAGAAGGTCAGATAAAGGGTATAAACCGGATTCTCGAGTGGTTGAGAGCATTGAGTGTCAATCTGTGGTTCAGTTCCTTACCGATTTTATCTGTTCAGCCCACCTCTTACAGAGAGGTACACTGCAGTTACCCATACAGTTGTGGATTTGCCCTAGTGTTGGCCCTTTTGTGTTTTTTTGCTTTATATATTTTGAGGTCATTTGTTAGCACATGTTGAGAACTTTTGTATATAATGGGTCAGTTTGTTTTCGTTACCATGTTTGTGCCTACTAATACCTTTTGCTTTTGTCGCTGTTACTTTTTTTTTTTTAAGATTTTATTTTGAGGGGCGCCTGGGTGGCTCAGTCATTAAGCATCTACCTTTGGCTCAGGTCATGATCGCAGAACCCCCGGGATCGAGCCCCGCGTCGGGCTCCCTCCTTGGTGGGAAGCCTGCTACTCCCTCTCTCACTCTCCCTGCTTGTGCTCCCTCTCTCGCTGTGTTTCTCTCTGTCAAATAAATAAATAAAATCTTAAAAAAAAAAAAAGATTTTATTTTGAGGGGCAAAAGATTTTATTTTGGGTCATCTCCACACCTAATGTGGGGCTTAAACCCATGACCTTGAGATCAAGAGTTGTATGCTCTACCAATTTGAGCCAGTCGAGTGCCCCCTATTGTTGTTTTTTTAAGTGATAATTGTCTCTCTTTCCTTCTGTCTCTTGGTTCATATTTGTCTGATCTTTTTCCATTTTTTAAAATTTTCAGTCTTTTCAGTCTTTCTGGATCCTGGTGTTTTACAATAAGCAGATCTTCATGGAGCATTCTCTGAAAGGTGACCTAGTGGAGGGCCTCCTGACCTAGTGGAGGGCCTCCATGTGTGAGAAGTTAGAAAATTCTGGCCTGGTGACCTAGGACCCAGACAGAACCTGGGTGGGAAACAGAGTTTGCCCTGCCAGGACTCATACAGTTTAGGACTTGGCGCTGCAGGTGAGGGAGCTTTGATCCATCCATTCAGTCCCATGCTGGGCAGTGCTGTTGGGGACACCATGAAGACTGGTTGTTCTGGCCCTTTTGGGTCCACTGTCCCGTAAAGGAGACAGATCCATCCCTAGACAGTGATAACTCAGAGTGGGCAGAGCTGCGACTTGGGAACCCAGAGGTCCTCCTCTGGCCAGCTGGCAGGTTTCCAGAAAGGGAGCTGGGGCACACCCTCTCTAATGTTAAAGTTACATTCGTGCAAAGACGCAAATGAAATAAGGAACCTGAGCCATGTGGAGATCCGAGGGGAAAGCTTTCCAGTTAGTGGGAACAGCAAATGCAAAGACCACAGAAGGAAAGAGCGTGGTGACTCTAGAGGAATAAAAAGCCAGGAGGCCAATGGCAGAGCCCAGAGATGGAGTCTGATCCAACCTGGGGGTGATCAGGTTCTTGGAGGAGGGAATGGCTAGGATGCCGGACAGTATTTAGCAAAGCAACAATAGAGCAAATCAGATTCTTTGGATTCACATCTCTGCTCCAACTCATACCAGTTCTGTGTGGGCAACCTGTCCTGCTTCAGTTCCTTTATCCCTACAGTGGAAAGGATAATAGCCTCTGCTGAGGATTGGACATGGCCCAAGTATTCTACTCTCTATGCCAGATCTAGTGCCTGTCTAGGCCCACTGGGGTGTGGAGGAGTCGGGAGGGAGGAGGCTGGAACTGCTGGGTACCTGGGCTTTTTCCAAAGGGTGCCAGGGAGTCATGGTAGGGTTTTTTTGTTTTGTTTTGTTTTGTTTTTTTAAGATTTTATTTATTTGACAGAGAGAAACACAGCCAGAGAGGGAACACAAGCAGGGGGAGTGAGAGAGCTTCCCACTGAGCAGGGAGCCCAATGTGGGGCTCGATCTCAGGTCTCCGGGATCATGACCTGAGCCAAAGGCAGTCACTTAACCAACTGAACCACCAGGAGCCCCTCATGATAGGTTTTGAACAGGGTGGGGACAAGGTCAGTTGTGTTTTATTTTTATTTTTATTTTTAAATATTTTATTTATTTGACAGAGAGAAACACAGCCAGAGAGGGAACACAAGCAAGGGGAGTGAGAGAGGGAGAAGCAGGCTTCCAGCGAAGCAGGGAGCCCGATGTGGTACTTGATCCCGGGTCTCCAGGATCATGACCTGAGCCGAAGGCAGTCGCTTAACCAACTGAGCCACCCAGGCGCCCCAGTTGTGTTTTAATAAGACCTTTCTAGCTGTGACTTGTAGGATAGTTAGAAGCAGGCAAGGCTGGGGCAGGGTGGTGGTGGGGAAAGTGATGCCTGCTGTGGACCCTTCTTTGGATGTTTCTTGAATCCGTCTAGTAAAAGGATCTAGACCAGTGCTGTTCAATAGAAATACAATGCAAGCTGTATATGTAATTTAAAATCTTACAGTAACCTCATTTTAAAAAGTCAAGAGATGAAGTTAAGTATTTTAAATTATATCCCAGGTATTTTTTTTTTTTAAGATTTTATTTATTTGACAGCGAGAAACACAGCTAGAGAGGGAACACAAGCAGGGGGAGTGAGAGAGGGAGAAGCAGGCTTCCCGCCGAGCAGGGAGCCCGATGTGGGGCTTGATCCCCGTTCTCCGGGATCATGACCTGAGCCGAAGGCTGTCGCCCAACCAACTGAGCCACCCAGGCGCCCCCAAGTATTATCATTTTAACAGGTAATTAATATTAAGAAGCATTATCGGGTTATTTGATATACTTTTATTTTTTTTCTTTTATTTATTTACTTATTTTTTTAATATTCTTTTCTTGTACTAAGTCTGAGTCAGATTTGGGGCGCGTGGTTGGAAAGGCTGACGGGAAAGGTGCCTTTGGCTACACAGCCTGAGCCTTGAATGCCATGCCCAGAGGCTGAACTCAGTGCCATGGGAGTTGTTGAAGGGTTTTGCCATTTGTTCTTCAAGGATGAAGTGATCCCGCTGCCCAGATTCCCTTTCAGGGAGTCTCGGTCTTCAGGGTTCCCAGCCAAACCTGGGCGTTTATCTTTCTGCCTGGTTCCTTCCGCCCTCAGTCTCAATTCCGGAGCTCCTTGGCCCTTTAAATCTCAACTGTCAATCAGGGCTCCTGCTTAGAGGGAACGTCGTTTAATAAACCACTCCGTGAATACCTCGGCCTCTGTCCTGGCCTTGTTCCTCCGTTTTAGCTAGGAGTTGAGAGTTGTTCAACGCTCTCTTACACTGTTTCCACACCCCCTTCACCTTTCGCCTACTCCTCCCTCTTTCGAAGTTAGACCCCTTCGCCAAGGCATTCCTTATATGGGCACGGCCCCGAACGGCAGCCGCTCATTGGCTGGGGGCGTCACACGCGGGTCTGTCAACAAAGGGGCGGAGGGAAACTAGTCGCGCTCCTGCCCGCGCGGAAGTCTGGAGAGAAGGAGCGAGGGGGCGGACCCACCTTTCTCGAGCGCATGCGTGTGTGCTGCCACCCTCTCCCGGCCGCTGGGGGGCGGGGCTCACCGGTGAGGGTACCTTGGGGGCGTGTCTAGGTTTCGTGGGTCGTCTGAGTGGGTTGCGGGGTGGGGGAGGCGGTTACAAATTGGGGGGCTCCCTTTGCGGTTAAGCGGTATTTTGGGGCTTGAAGTGTTCGAGTGGGTGTGGGGTACTTGGGGTTCCCTTGAGCTTAAGGGGGATCTTTGGGGCTTGGGTTTGGGTTCTTTTGTAATGTGGAAGTTTCGGTTGCATTGTAGGGATCGCCCTTGCGCTTGGGGATGTTTGATGGGTATATGATTTGGGGAGTTCATGGGCAAACCTTAGAAGCAGAGTAAAGAATCCAGGAGTGCCAAGTCTGGAGCCAGAGTGCCTGGGTTTTCCCCTTTCTCGGGTCCTTCCTACCTGTCTGACCTTCGATTTGGGATTAAACCTTTCTGTGCCTCATCTGGACACTGGGACTATGACACTACCTGCTTCAAGGGGGCAGGGCGGGGATTAGCAGGAATCTTTAGAACAGTACCTAATAAGCTCGAGTGAGCGATGCAGTAAGCACATTGCCATTGGTGAGGATTCTTTGGGTGTGTTTGGGAGATTTGGGGGGCTTTGATAAATATCTGGTTTGGGATTAGTCTTATGTGTTAGGGAGCTTTTATGTTTTTGTGAGGTTTTTTTGTTTTGTTTTGTTTTGCAGTTGGAGGGGGCTTCTGTTAGGAAATACATGTGGAGATTTAGAAAGTGTTTGAAAGGGAGTGTAGGATTTCAGGAAACTGGTCTTCTGGGGCATGTGTAAAGATTGGGAGATTGCTGTGTATGTTGGAGTTCTTGGTTGACATGGGAGTTGGGAGGCAGTCCTTGAGATTGGGGCCTTCTGAGCTGGAGGGGCTATTTATAGGTTTGGAAGTTTAAATTAGGCTTTGAATGGGTCTGGATATTTTGGGGAGGGCATTTATCTTCTGGAGATAAGGGAAGGAAGTAATTGGTGGATTTCAGCGGGTAGCCAGGTTGTAGAGGGATAGTATCTACAGAGAATGGCTTTTGCTGTGTTTGTGTCTATTCCTGGGCATTTAGATGTATTGGTGGATGGTAAACTTAGTCAGTCTATACTGCAGGGGTCAGCAGACTTTTACTATAAAGGGCCAGATAATGAGTATTTTAGGCTTTGCAAGGCTATATGTCCTCTGTTGCAACTACTCTGCCATTGTAGCATGAAAGCAGCCATAAATAGATGAGCACATATTTCAATAAAACTTTATTGGCAAAAGACAAGCAGTGGGCCATAGTTTGCTGACCCCGGTTTATGGGCATGTGGAAGATTTGGGGTTTTGAGAGTATTTTTGTTTCAAGATGCCTGGAGGGAGATGGGCCTAGGAAATGATCGAGATGGAAGAGTATGCTACCTGTTGGTCCTGCAGTGGAAAGTGGTCATGTCAGACTCATCAGCAGAATTACCTTCAGATTATCTGGTCATGTACAGAGTCATTGCAAAATAAAATTATTGTTAAGAGAGCCCTGAACTGAAGTCCTGAAACCAAGCTTGAGGGCCTGATTTTATGATAAGTCGCCCTTCTCCACTCTGTCTACCTGTGGGCAACCTGAAGAGGAAATTAAATGAGAACAGGTCTTCTTATCCCAGAGGTCTATGCCTGTGTTATGGGCATTCATTACCTACACAGTCTTTTGCAAGCGGGTGAAATTCTCAGGGAGCCCCAGGACTCGAACAAAGTAAAGAGCCAATTTTTTTTTTTTTTTAAGATTTTATTTATTTGACAGAGAGAAACACAGCCAGAGAGGGAACACAAGCAGGGGGAGTGAAAGAGGGAGAAGCAGGCCTCCTGTCAAGCAGGGAGCCCAATGTGGGACTCGATCCCGGATCTCCGGGATCATGACCTAAGCCTAAGGCAGTCGCTTAACCAACTGAACCACCCAGGCGCCCCTCCTTTTTTTTTTTTTTTTTTTTAATATTTTATGTATTTATTTATTTTAGAGAGCACCAGAGAGAACGCATGAGCCGGGGAGAGGAACAAAGGGAGAGGGCCAAGCAGACTCCGTACAGAGTGCAGAGCCTGCCGCGGGGCTCGATCCCACGACCCTGAGATCACGACCTGAGCCGAAACTGAGAGTCAGATGCTCAACCAACTGAGCCACCCAGGCGCCCCCAAAGAGCCGATTTCTTAAGGGCCTGGCTGGCTCTGACCTCACATTTTCTTCCCCCTTCCCCCAGCCTACCTCATTCCTTCCTCCGTGGGCTCAAGTAACTGTAGCTGTGGGCAGGGCTGGGAATTCTTGTCTTTTCACGAACAGACTACTGGGTGAGTGAATGGAAGAAGGAGGAACTGTCTGTCAGTTGGTACTTTCACTTAAGTTCAGGGTTATGGCAGCAGGAGGCCTCTGGATCGTGAGTGAAGGTAGTTGAACTGTGGAGTATGATCTGCAGAGTTGGAATAAGCTGCCAGCTTTTGTGACATTCTGGGTGTTTTATTTATTTACTTATTTATTTAAAGATTTTATTTATTTAGAAAGAGGGAGTAAGTGTAGGCTTGAGGCCGCAGGGGAGGAGAGGGAGAGGGCAAGAACCTCAAGCAGACTCCGTGCTGGGTGAGGAGCCTGATGTGGGGCTCCATCTCTCAACCCCGAGATCATGACCTGAGACCAAACCAAGAGTCAGAACTTCAACCCACTGTGCCACCTAGACATCTCCATGCCCTCTGCAATCCTCCATTTGCTCAACTGTGCAGTGGGGCAAGAATAGAATTCTTAGTGGGCTCATTTGGTCTGTCCCTTTAGGAGTTGAGGTTGGGGCTGTAGGAGGGCAGGCTATCCCCCCTGCCCCAGCTTCCCAACCTCCTCTTGCCTGTCTTTAGGTGGCCCGTGGAGCCTCCCCTGATCATCCAGGTCCTGAAATGCGGTGAACCCCTGCCTGTCTGCTACCATTCCCCAGGATGGACCGTGGCGGCCTCCTGCCCTTCCAGCTGTGGTGCCCCCGGCCCTTTGGCACCTACTCGCAGAACCAGCCACGCCCGCCCACTGCAGCCCTCAAGCCATCGACCTGCCCAGAGCCCGGCAGCGGGGCTGAGCCAGACCATGGGCCTGCCCACTCCGAGAATACCCCGCCCGCCTTGGCCACAGAGGCCCCTGCCTCCCAGCCAGCCCCGCTCCTCTCAGCAGCAGCTGCTGGCGATGAGGGGCGAGTACTGCTGGACACGTGGTACGTCATCAAGCCTGGCAATACAAAGGAGAAGGTGGCCTTCTTTGTGGCCCACCAGTGTGGTGGGGGCAGCCGGGCCAGCTCTATGAAGGTCAAGGGGCACTGGGGCAGTGACAGCTCAAAGGCCAAGCGGAGGAGGCGCTGTCTTGAGCCTACGAAGGCTCCTCCGGACCCAGGGGGCCCAGAGACGCCCCCTGCCACTGAGGGTGCCCCAGCCTCGGCTGGTGAGGACGTAGACCTGCTCTCCGTGGCGGAGATGGTGGCACTGGTAGAACAGCGGGCCGCCCTGGCTCTGCAGAGCTACCCGCGCCCTGGCACCCCAGCACCTGTGGTCTTTGTGTCAGCCGAGCAGGGCGGACCTGCCAAGGGACTGGGGTCTGAACGGCGGTCCGGTGGTGGGGACTGCAGCCGGGTAGCCGAGGCGGTTGCCCACTTTGAGGCCCAGAGGGACAGCCCTACATCCAAAGGCCTCCGCAAAGAGGAGAGGCCTGGGCCAGGTCCTGGGGAGGTACGCATCGCCTTCCGTATCTCCAATGGTCGAGAGCCCCGTGCCCCCGATGGCAGCTTGCCCAGTGGGAGCGGGGGCCGGCCAGGTTGTGCCTATCCTGGCAGCCCAGGCCCCGGGGCCAGGGCTAAGGACAAGATCACCTGCGACCTGTACCAGCTCATCAGCCCCTCCCGGGATGCCCTCCCCAGCAACGTGGAGTTCCTCCTGGCTCGGGCAGATGAGGCCAGTGAGGGGGAGACGCCTGTCCCTGCCAGGCCTGAGGACACTCCCCCGGCTCCCCCTCCGCCCCCGGCCCGGGACTGCGGAGCCTCAGGCTTCCATGTGGATGTGGTGGTGACAGGGGTGGTGGATGAGTGCATCTTCTTTGGCAAGGACGGCACCAAGAATGTGAAAGAGGAGACGGTGTGCCTGACAGTCAGCCCTGAGGAGCCGCCGCCACCTGGCCAGCTCTTCTTCCTCCAGTCCCGCAGCCCGGACGGGCCCCCCGATCCCCCTCCCGCTGACTCCCCAGCCACAGCACCAGGCCCGGAGGATGCTGAGGGGACTGCAGACACATCCCTGTGCCGCCTGTACCGGCACGTGTCCCACGACTTCCTGGAGATCCGCTTCAAGATCCAGCGGCTGCTGGAGCCGCGACAGTACATGCTGCTGCTGCCTGAGCACGTGCTGGTGAAGATCTTCAGCTTCCTGCCCACACGGGCCCTGGCGGCCCTCAAGTGCACCTGCCACCACTTTAAGGGCATCATTGAGGCTTTCGGTGTGCGGGCCACAGACTCGCGCTGGAGCCGCGACCCACTCTATCGCGATGACCCTTGCAAGCAGTGCCGCAAGAGATACGAGAAGGGGGACGTGTCACTCTGCCGCTGGCACCCCAAGCCCTACCACCATGACCTGCCTTATGGACGTTCCTACTGGATGTGCTGCCGCCGAGCCGACCGCGAGACGCCTGGCTGCCGTCTGGGTCTGCACGATAACAACTGGGTGCTGCCCTGCAATGGGCCAGGGGGTGGCGGCAGTGGGGGTGGCGGTGGGGGCCGGGCTGGCCGGGAGGAAGGGAGGTGAAGTTGAAGCCGGGGGAGGGGGGGGAGAGCCCACCATGCCCGCCCCTCCCCCCTCCCCCTGGGAGCAGAGGGCCAGGACTGGGTCACCAGCCCATATCCCCAGTCCAGGCAGCGTTGATCCCCCTCCAGAACTGAGTTGGGGTTCAGGGGGATGATTGAGAAAGCACTCTGATCGACTGACCCCTATTGGTTTTCTACTCTTCAGACCCAGGGCCACGGACCCTCGAGTAGGGTGTTTTTTATCAGCATCTCAACTTCTCCATTCAGCCCCCACCCTCTCCCTGCCACTCTACAGCCCAGGGACCCACCAGCACGGAGCAGAAGGCAGCTAATTTTGGTACTCCGCAAGGGTTCCCCCATTCTGGCCCCTTTCCTTCCCCTACTCCCCCCTCCCAGGTCTTTGTCTCTGGAACTGTGTTCTGGAGCTACAGGGCGCAAGGTGGTTTTCTCCTCTGACCTACCACACTGGGGCTCACCTCCTCTTTAGGAACTGGGGGCCAGTGAGATCGCAGGTCAGATGTGGCACTTTTTGTGGCAGCCTGCCATTTCTAGACGTTTTCCCCCATTAAGACAATAAAAATCACTGTTTGCTCCTTAACCTAAAGCTACCGGTCTCTTCACTTCCCCCGAAAGGGAGAACAAAAAAAAAAAAGCTGAAGTATAAAGATTCCCTTCCTCCCATCACTGAAGCTATTGCCAATTGCCATTGCTTTTCTCCCCTCCCCCCCCAAAAAGCTGTGAAGCCCTTTGTCTCACTCTTGACAGTGTGGGGGGCCAGTGGGCAGGGACTGTGGCTTTGAAGTTCTGGATTTTTTTCCTTCCACTCTGAGTACCCGTTCAGGTGTTGGGGTCTCTCTGGCCCTGGCCAATGTGGTTTCCTTAGAATCCTTTGGTCAACAAAGACCTTGATTTTCAGGCAGTTTGGGCTGGGGTATTTTTCCTTTGTTCTGTTTGGGGTTTTGTTTTGTTTTTTTTCATCCTTGTGGTTCTGGAAGCTTCTGGTGTGTGGCATCTGACCAGTTTTGAATTGGTCCTTTCTATAAAATCATTATTTATAAGGCTGGGCCCAGACTGGTTTGTGTGTTGTTCAGGGAGGGGGTTGGGAGAGAAGGGAGCCATGGAGCACTGCATGGTGAGCCGGAAAAGATTGGGAGAAGGATCCTTCGCCAAGTCTCTTAGCAGATTATTTTTGATTCTTCATCTGTTTCGGTTTGGATTCAAAAATCTCAAAATAGTAATAGCTTAAACAAGATAGTTTTCATTTCTTTAGAAATCCCAAGTGGGCAGGTAATGGTGGCCTTGAAGTCATCAGGAACCTGGGCTGCTTCTGGTTCCGTGTCCTTTGGCTGTGGACCTGCTAGAACTCTGACCATCACCATTTGCAGGAAGAGAAGGCTCCTGTCTCCCAGAAGTATTATACTATATTTATATGTACATCTCACTGGTCTGAGCTTTAGCCAAATCAAATGGCTTCAAGGGAGACGGGGACACAATGTACCCAACAATAACAAAAATTACTAAAGATCCCTATAATTAAAGCTTCAAAACAGTCAATTATTTCCTAAATAAAAAGAGGGAATTAAGTCATTTTAAAAAATTCAAGTATAAAGGAAGAGGAAAGAATGGATAGTGAGAGGTAATAGTCTCTGACTTTTTTTTAAAGATTTATTTACTTATTAGACAGCACAGTATGCACGCATTGGTGGAGGGGCAGAAGGAGAGAATCCCAAGCAGGCTTCACACTCAGCATGGAGCCAGAGGCGGGCTCAGTCCCATGACCTGAGCCAAAATCAAGAGTGGGACGCTTCACCAACTGAGCCACCCAGGCGCCCCAACAGTCTCTGACATTCTTAACCGGGAATAAAAATGACCAGAGAGACTAGGAAGTATCATGGTAGTTATGGAATACTTAGACTTTAGAATCAGAGAGACCTGGGTTTGCGTCTGGGCCTGGCTTTGCGGGATTTCAGTTTTTTTCTGGAGGAAGGGGCCAGATTATTTGGATTCTCCTGAACAGAGGTAGGAAAAAAAAAATCCTGAAAGCGTCAACTAGCCAATATAATACAGTTAAGGGATACGCCGTGCCAAAAACTTCAGGGGAAGGGACATGGGACCCTGAAGTCACTTTTGCTGTGAGGGCGTTTGCTTATGCTGACAAACTTGGGTTTCCACAAGCAGGCAGAAGTGGACCAAGGCAGAAGTGGGCCAAGGTGGGGAATCTAATAGGGGCTGCGATCCCACCAAGCTATAAGCTCAGGTAAGGATGACAGCCCAGAAGACTGCAGAGATGTTCTGAACACTGAGGGAGGACACAAGACCAAAGGAGAGAAGTGGCCCCCGAGACTATGCGGACACAGGCTGGCCCTCGGCTCTGTGGTGTGTGGCAGCATCCGTGTGTTTGGAGTACTTCTGAGCCAAGCTGCCTGACAGAAGCAAACGTAAATCCTCCAGGGTAAGTAATGGTCATCTAGAATCCCCACAGGTGACTTTTCAGACCATGAGCAGCCCACAGTCAGGTCACCCAATATGTATGGAAAAAGCACCACGAGCAAGAACCAGCAGAGACAACAGAGCAAAAACAGATTCACGAGGTCTTTGGACAGTGAACCCACCAGTCACGGATTAGAATATGGGTTTCCCCCCACCTTCCAAAAGCTCAAATTACACCACTTTGCTTTCATAAAAGGCCTACCTTAGTACAGTAATGGCTTTTTTCATAGAAGTGAAAATCCTCTGATCTCTTCCTGTTAGCAAGAACAGGTACTAAGGTAGATCTTTTTTTTTTTTTTTTTTTTAAGATTTTATTTATTTGTCTGAGAGAAAGCACAAGCAGGGGGAGCAGCAGGCAGAGGGAGAAGCAAGGGTCCTGAGCAAGGATTACAATGCCGGACTCGATCCCAGGATCCTGGGATCATGACGTGAGCTGAAGGCAGATGCTTAACTGATTGAGCCACCCAGGCATCCCTAAGGTAGGTCTTTTGTGAAAGTGCAGTGGTGTGACAAACTTGGACAGCGGGGATGCTCTGCACTTAACTGTTTATGAAATGTTCCACAGGATTGCTCTGCTTTCCATGAGCAAACTCATAGAAGGGCTTGGAAATCTCTGCAGGCCACCCAGAACTAAATAATGGCTAGCAGATGGGAAAGAGAAAAAGCTCCAGACATAAGAATCCAAACTAAAAATTCTGGCTGGGCTCAACAGCAAATCAGACACAAGTGAAAAAAAGATTGATTGAACTAGAGCTAGGTCCAAAGAAGAGCACAGAGGCAGAAAACAAAACAAAACAAAACAAAAAACAAAATATGAAAGAAAGAATGTTATGGAAGGTAGAGTGAGAATGTTTATAACACATTGAGATTAACCTTCTAGAATCAGAAGAGACAGTGGTGCAAAGATAGTATTTTAAGACAGAATGGTTGCAAATTCCAGACTCAGAAATGACACCAATAAACCGAATGCATTGTAAGCAGAATGAATTTTAAAGAAAAGTGCACCTAGATCCGTGATCTGCAGCCATTGATTTCTCTGAAGCTATTTCAAGTGAAAAATGAGAATCCTCATAGTCCCTCCAAAAAGATTGATTTGTGAGATGTCAGCACCTAGAATGCTCAGGTGTAGTGCTTACTAGATAAACCTAGGGACCCCGTCACAGTGTGAAGTCTGGGGGTGGACAGGAGCTGGGGAAAACGTGCAAGCAGCAGCAGCTTCATCTGTGAAATGGGCTAATGATCCCTGCCCCAGAGGCCAGGGGGAAAGTGGGCATCAGGTCCCTTTACCTGGTGCATGGTCCTCAACTGCATGTCGAGAGCCCAGGGCGTAACAGTACATGGCTCCCTGCCTGACATAGAAGTGATGATCTCACCTACTTTCAGGGTGGCTGTGAGGTGAAGGGGAGATGGGGTGTTCTCACGCTGGCACTGTGCCTGCCACTCGAGAAACGAATGAACTGGAGCCATCCCTGTGGTTGGGGAGCCTTGTTGCCCTGGCTGTTGGTGTCAATTTCTGGTTCTTAACTTGGGACTATGCCACCTCCATCTCTAAGAGGTGGTTAGTCTCCCCCTCCCCCACCTGCCCCATTCTAGCTTGCAGTGTTAGGCCTCAGGAGGAGCCGCTCTTGGCCAACCATCTGTTGGTCCAACACAGGTGATCTCTGGGAGACGGGACATGAGGTTAGGAGTTGCAGCTGTGGCTGAGCATGTGGGCTCTGTAAACTAAGTCAGTCCTCAACCCTGACTGTCTCCTTTGCAAAAGGAGAACAGAAATTGGACTAAACTCAGGACTTGGGCGGACATGAGCTGATGGGTGTAAAGTGCTCACCTCGCCTGGCACACGGAGGGCCCCAATGCATGTCAACTACTGTGGAAAGCCACGAACGAGGACCTTCTACTTATCGTCTCTCGTTTTGGGATCCTGAGCTTCAGCCTGTGCTCACCTTCGCTATGTAACCCTCCATCGTGGCCTGGCCTCCCGGCTGCCTACCAGGGCTCCATCCAAGTCACAAAACCAGCAGGTACAGAGCCCGGCAGAGGTCTCCCTTTCTAGCAGCCCTCCTATGGTTTTCTTTTGAGTAGGTTTGCTAAGCCGCTGGAAACACACCACAACCACACTGTATCCTTAAGGACAGCAGGTCCCCAACTTCCCTGATTGGGAGACTCCCTCAGGTGCTCAATACACAGTCCCAGCTTCTCCCTGGAATTCTGATTCAGGAGGTCTGGGGTGGAACCTGGAAGTCTGTGTTTTTTAACAAGCACTCCCATTTAGTCTGAACCTTAGCTGGGTTGGGAAGTACTTCCTCAACCCACAAGTGAAAGGGAAAGGATGGTTTGGTAGAACTCACTGGCAGTGAGTTGTCTTACTCATTCCTCCCATGAATACACTCAAACTGTCAAAACCTAGTGTTTCCCAAAGTGTCTTCTGAGGTACCTTAGTTCTAGGAGCTTGCCCATAAAGGGCTTCCGCGGTGAAATACTTTGGGGAAACAACATTGCATTCTGTCTTAATCTTGATAATTCACACTGTGCAATGAAGAACTCATTTAATGTCTCATCCCGCATCTTCGATCCCCTTTTTCATGCAACACCTCATTATGCTAATTCTGTCAAATATGTTTCACAGAAACACTGGTCTATTGCCCATGGATCTAGCCAACTCAAGTTCCCAAATATTGGCTTCCACCTCTGCTGTTCCTGCTTCCAAGCACATCCCCTGTGGACCCTGCATGGCAGTCCATGGACATAAAAACACAAGCCGCGAAGAATTCCTTCGGCGGGGTGGTGTTACTGGTCCAGATGCCGGTACCAGGTGTGCCAACTATAAAACTGAGAAGAGCCTTTGGCCCCTGTAAGCCTTCCAATCAAGTGCTTCCTCCAGGACAGGGTCTAAGCCCTTATTCCTTTGGCTTAGTGGCCTCATCTCTCCCACATCTTTAAAGAGTGGTGGCCTGAGACAGAGGAAAGAGGGTCTTCGAATCATAGCACAAGTAGAATCCATACCAAAGAAAAGGATAAGCCAGCATACCCCGGTGGAGCCTGGACTGAGCTCCATTGGTTCAAGTGTCCTTGGCACGTCCTGGCTGGGCACCTCTCCTTCAGTGTCAGCCACGGAGGCTACAGCCCCAGATACTCAGCCAGGAACACGGCGAGGATGCGGCTGAGGTTGTGTACTGTGGGGGGGTGCAGGTTGGCCTCGGTGTCATGGGGTGTGTGCCAGACGTCGGGGAAGGGCATAGAGATGAGGTGGAGCACCGGGACCCCTGGTAGGAGAGAGAGGAGGCTTGGTCAGGCTGACGGCTGACCCAGGAGCCCAGCCCCGGGCCCGGGGAAACCTGCCTCACCCCCGCCCAGAAGATACTCTGCCTTGGCACTTGAAGAACCCTGACAGGTGACTTTAAGCATGTGAGGGCAACATGTTAGTTTAAAATATATATATATAGCCAATATATCTATTGTTCTCACACACAAACGAGAGAAACTCAAAATGTAAGGGGTTATGCAAAGACCAGAAAAAGGGAAAGATGTCTTTGACCTCATACTGCCAGGTATATTATTGGGCTCTTTTTCTCTTTATTACTAGCTTGCACTTAAAAAAAAAAATATATATGGGAGGGGTGCCTGGGTGGCTCAGTTGGTTAGGCGACTGCCTTCGGCTCAGGTCATGATCCCAGAGACCCGGGATGGAGCCCTACATCGGGCTCCCTGCTCAGTGGGAAGCCTGCTCCTCCCTCTCTCACTCCCCCTGCTTGTGTTCCCTCTCTGGCTGTGTTTCTCTCTGTCAAATAAATAAAATCTTTAAAAAAAAATATGGGAGAGAGAGAAAGAGTGAGCACAAGCAGGGGGAGTGGCAGAGGCAGAGGGAGAAGCAGACTTCCTGCTGAGCAAGGAGCCCAATGCAGGGCTCGATCCCAGGACCCTGGGATTATGACCTGAGCCGAAGGCAGATGCTTCACCAACTGAGCCACCCAGGTGCCCCATAGCTTGTACCTCTCTAAAAGAAAAATAAAATTTTTTTTTAAGTAATCTCTACACCCGACCTGGGGCTTAACCTCACACCTCACAACTAAGCCAGCTGGGTGGCCTTCTGTTCCAGACCCTCAGCTAAGGCCACACACACTATTTTAGCTTTATAGCAATCCTTTACAATAATCCTGTATTTACCTCTATTTTATAGACGAGGACGCTGAGGCACAGAGGCAGGCAGAGTGATTTGCCCAAGGTAAATAGCGCAGTGAGAATCTGAACCCGGGCCACCTATCTCCCAAGACTGTGTTCCTAATCCCGGCACTATGCGATGGGTTCCCATCCTCCAAGCACTTCCCTCTGTGTTTGTCAAGATTGGCTATCTGCACTGCCCCCACACCCACCGGGCAGGACCCAGGCAGGTTATGGCCCATCACAGTATCCCAGACACCCGGCCCAGGACCTGCACTGGGAAATAATCACTGAGCGAATCACTAAAGAAGGCACTGTCAGGAACGGCGCATTTGTGGAGTGAGTAAATTTGAGAGTAAAAGTTTTAAAAGCGGGTTTTAGCATTTACTATGAATATGCCAGGCAATGCGCGAGAACGCATTTATCTAATCTCATTCAATCCTCCCAACCCTGGGATTACGAATGTACAAAAACAGGTATTTTATATGTATGTATCTTTCCGTTTTCCAGAAGAAATGCAGGACACAGGCTCAGAGAGCCTGAGGTAAAGGCTTCGGTCAACCAATGGTAAGTGGCAGACACTAGAACCCAAAGCCAATCTGATCTTTTTTTTTTTTTTTTTAAGATCTTATTTATTTATTTGAGAGAGAGAGCACAAGCTGGAGGCGGGGAGTCAGAGGGAGAAGCAGGCTTCCTGCTGAGTAGGGAGCTTGATGCCGGACTCAACCCCAGGACTCTGGGATCATGACCTGAGACAAAGGCAGATGCTTAACCCACTGAGCCACCCAGGTGCCCCAGCCTGTCCAATTCTAAAACCTATGTTCTAAACCCCTCTACCAGATGTTTTCAACCCTGGCCATGTGACAGAATCATCTGGGAGTTTTGTAAAAATAATGCAGAGACCCAAGATTGTGGTTCAGTGAAATGAAAAACGCCTGAAATGCAACTAGGCCTTGTTCAAAGCCCATGATTCTGCGGGGTTCCCAGGGCCTTGAAAGACAACTACTGGAATCCGTGATCACTGAGGCACCGACAGTTAGTAGCAAACTGAGTGCTTACTGTGTGCCAGGCACTGTGCAAGTAACATGTATATGTGTATGAGCTCATTCGGTCCCCTCAACAACTCTGAGACAGGGGCTCCAAGCGTCCTCATTCTACAGATGAGAAAGTCGAGGCACAAAGACGTTCAGCAACTTGTCACTCATCCCTGACCCTGAGAAGGAGCCAGGGCCAGGTCCCACGTGTCCCTCCCTTGGATGCTGCCCCCTGAGCCCCCCCCATAGCAAATACCTCGGCGGAGGAAGGGGATGTGGTCATCTTCTACGGAGCCAGGGGGCTCCCCGGGCTGGAAGTACATCACTTCCTGGGGATGAGACTGTAGCAGGCTCAGGCGGTGCAGTCGCTTCTCTGGTGGCAGTGGGAGTTAGAAAGCAAGCGTCAGCCCCTCAGGGTCAAAGACTCCCCTGCTCACAGACCAGGGAAGGAGGCCTAGGGTTAAAGCACTGATCATCCCCCAAGGATACAGTTAGCTAGCCCTTACCGCAGGCTCACTGTGTTCCCAGTCTCCTCTATTCCCTCTGAGCCTAGGAAGTAGGGACCCCTATTATCATTGCCATCGCACCCATTTTACAGATAGGAAATGGAGGCTCAGAGAGATGAAGCCACTTGCCCAGGTTCACCCAGCTGGGGAGAGGCAGAGTCAGAATTCAAAGCCTATATGGAATCTCCGCACTTGATTGTTATGGGATCTTTGTGTGTTTCTGCCTCAGTGCCTTAGAGAGAGAGCAGGGAGGCAGAGGGCAGCCTGGATGACCTGTCACAGAAGAGGTACATGCTCCATCCGACTGTCCCTCTCACATCCCAGGCCAGTGCCTGCCCCCACCTTCATGCTTACCGATGCTCCGCAGCCGATGGAACCAGCGGGCCGTGTGAGGGAAATGACTGTAGAAGTTCGGATTAGGGGCGCCCAGGAGATCAAGAAGCATGAAGAGCTCCTAGGGAGAGAGGCCAGGTGGGATGTTGCCAACCTTGCGTCGCCCTCCCCCTCCCTCGCTGGAACCCAGTGGGGCCCTGGTCTTACGATAGCCTGGATCCTTGTGGGGCCTGGGCTGTGGGGGGCAGACTCCATGAGCTGGGCCAGGTGACGGGAGCCATAGAGGGAGTCCTGGGGCCCCCACTCCTTCAGCGCCTCTTCACCGTCTAAGAAGAGCAGCTGCAGAGTCACCGGGGCTTCCTGTGGGAGCTGGGCGTCAGGGCCGTCAGGTTCCAGCCCTCGGCCTCAACCCATCCACATTTCCTGCCCACCGGTACCACTGAATAGGGCAAACTAGGTCTCCTCACTGGTAGAGGGTGGGGGGCCAGAAGGGCAGGCTCTGAACCAGACCACCTGGATTCAAATCTTGGCTCGGCCACTTTGTAGCCAAGCAGTTCCGGGTAAGTTACTAACTTCTCAAGGCATCAGATGACAAAATGGGAGTAATAACAATTCTAACCATGCGGTAGGATGCGAATGCAGGTCCTGGAATAGCGCTTGGCATATAGTAACTAAGAAGGGGTGGCTCTGATTATTATTGTTATTCTTTAGGCTCCTTTAACAGAAGAGACAAACCCACAGACGAATCATTATGGTAGACATCTGAATGAAGGGTGGGAGCCAGCCAGAAAGGTGTCTGAGAAAAGCACACTGTAGCCAGGTGCATATGCTCTCGGGTGGGAGTGAGCCTTCTAAGTCTGAGGAACGTGGAGGAGGTGGGTGGGTGGCTAGAGTGGAGTGAGGAGGGACAGAGGAGGGAGAGGAGACTCACGGGCCCCTATAAGAACTCTAACTATGTCTGCAATGGGATGGGAGCCATGGGAGGGTCTTGGGCAGAGGAGAAACAGCATCTGACATTCAGGGGAGGAAAAGATCCCTGTGACTACGTGTGTGGAATGGAGACAGGAAGACAAGTCCAGGCAGGGAAGGATGAGGGGCTTGGACTAGGGTCGAGGCAGCCCCGGCCTCCCACCCCTCCTCCCAGTCCTCACCTGCTCCTTGGCTCTACTCAACTCCCTGTCGAGGGCCTGGGCCAGCTCCAGCAGTAGGGCACAAGGCACAGCCGAATCTGTGGCCCCCACAAAGGGAGCCGACCCAGATGGGAAGAGCTTGGAGTCGTAATGGCAGGCAAGGGTGAGGTGATGGGCAGCCCCTGGGTCCAGCGTGGCCACCACATTGCCAAAGTCCAGCGGCCCCAGGGGTGTCGAGGCTGTGAAGGGGTCCAGTTCCACATGCCAGCCTGCAGTCAGGGTCCGCAGTGTAGCCTCCAGGAACTAGTGGCAGGAGAGAGGTGGGAGGGTGGGTGGGGACTCGGGAGGAGGTTGGGAGAAGGGCCATGTGACCTGAGCCATGCAGAGCAGTTGGGGTGACTCCTAATCCCCACTTTGGTTTAAGTCATTCCCTTGACAGTCTTTTGCTGAGGGCCTACTGGGTGCCAGCTGTGTCATGATCCTGCCTCTCGATGCCAAGGCTAATTAATCCCAGCTCACTCTTCGATAGCACTCATTGTGAGCCAAGCCCTGTTCTAGGAACCCTGTAGGAACAGGGACTGTCCATGGCTCCATTTCATAGATGAAGCAACTGAGGCCAGAGGTTAAGAAACTAGTCCAAGGTCACACTCCAAGTGCCTAAGGTGGGATCTCAACTCCGGGTAAGTCTTCAAATGACCAGATGCTTTCTGGGAGTTTGCCAGCCCAGGAACCAATCTGAAACTTGGTTGAAACCCTAGGTATACCATTTATATAGCTCTGGGATTTGGGCAAAATGCCTAACTGCTCCAGTCCTCGGTTTCCATTTGCATAGTGACGATTACATCGGTGCTCACCTCACAGAGCTGTTGCCAAGCACACAGTAAGCTTCTGGGGGGTGGGGGAGTACAGAGGGCAATACAGCCTAGTAGTACCAACGTGGGACTCTAGATTCAGATTAGCTCCAGTTAGAGTCCCAGCTCTGCTTGGGGGATCTTGGGCATAACGCCTATTTCCTATTCCCTGGCATGGGGCGGGTCAGGGGTTGGAGGTGGGGCCCTTTACCTTCCTGACTTGGAGATTGCCGGGGCTGCCCGGGGTCCGCACAACCAGCAGGGGGCGCAGATAAGAGTTCCAGAGACGGTGTGGGTCCAGTTGCCCCACTACTCTCCGCAGCCGAGCTTCGGGGAGGCTTCCGATCAACCGGCCCTTGGGGTGGGGGTAGGATAGGGAAGAGAAGAGCCGAGCGTGAGAGCAACTCCCATTCCGACAATAACCCGGACGCCATCGACCCTAAGAAACCCCGGTTCTTCTTCCTAATTAATTCGAGACTCCAGCATCGCAAGTTTCCAGGATAAATCCTAGACTCCGGAAAAGTCCCTCTAAGCCCATGAGGTCCAATCCACCCAATCCTGATGGGGAAATCACGGCCGAGAGAGAGGAAGGACTCTTTCAAACAGCTGACTTTCAGATTGGAACCCAGAACTCCCAAGTCTTACTACTCCAGACCCTTCCTCTTCGGGAGAACCACCTATTGCAGAATGAGCCCGAAGAAGCCTCAGTTCTTTTAGCAACGGGCATGCGCTCTAACGATGGAAACCGCAGCACCTGCGGCTGGGGCCATACGATACAGCCACGTCAACCTGAGACTTCAGGGAAGGGGAGGCGGGGAATGAGGATTCCCGCGGTGCCCGTGCCCCTGCCCGGCCTCACCCGCAGCTCCCGGCCCCGCGGCAGCTCCTCAGCCTGGCGGAGCCAGCCGCTCCAGATGGTATAGAACGCCGAGGCCACGGCCAGGGACAGCAGAAGCAGGGGCAAAAAGTGCGTCCGCGGGAGCAGGCGGCGCTTGGGCGGTGAGGGTGGCTCCAAGAGGCCACGTTCCCCGAGCCGTAGCCGGGACCGCCCGCGGCCCCCGGAAGGCATGGCAGCTTCGCCCAGAAACCGGTCCCTGACCGCGGATAGTTTAGGCCCAGCCAAATCCCACCCCATGGAATCACCGGACCAATGAACAAGAAGAGCGGCTACACCATCCCACCCTCCCTCGGTCAGTGAAGCCAATGGGGACAGTCGTTCTGAGAACACTCCTCGTCTCCCTGGGACTTTTGGGGTTGGTTCCCCTGAGAGTTGCACAACCCCAAAAGGGAGCGCGAAAGGATAGGCTCCGCCTCAGCGGAGGAAAGGAAGCCAATGAGAAATGTTTGATCGTGGAGAACATTGGACCTAGGCGCAGGTCCACGCCCCTCCCATATGAAGGCAAAGGATTGGTTACTCGGAGTCGGAAAGATCAATAGACACGTAATAGAACGGACCCTGAAGGAAAAGGGGCGGTGTCCGTCCCTGAAGCGAGGAGCCGATTGGCTTCGCGGAGGCCGCGCCCCCGAAGGCCCGGCCCGCGGGCATTTGGAATGGGGTGTCCTTTCCCTGCATCAACCCGTGCCGCTCTACAACGAAATGACTTGAGTCGGATCCGTTTTCTTCTTCTCTCCATTGTCGCGAATATCTGCTCCGTATGGTCCTGCAAGACCTTGAACTACTACGCAACACTTCTATCCCACCACCGCGCGGGGCTGGCGCGGGTCGCTATGACAACAGACCACGCCCCCCCAAGTTGGGCTAGCGCCGGCGCCGACGGAAGTGGGCTGCAGGAAACGGAAGTCCCGCCCGCTGTTCTCCCTTCCGAGGCAGCAGCAACGCGGTGTAGACGGTGCTGATCTGGGACCGCGGCCACTGCTACCATGTGAGGCCGGGCTAGGCTTTGGAGGCGGGAGTGGGGTTGAGGGCGTAAATGTGGCCTCTTACCGGTGGCGGGCAGAGGCGGGACGAGGGCAGAGATTTTAGGGGTAAAGTACGCACCTTTCTCCTGACGAGTTTGAGGACCGGCGTAGGGCCTTTGACGGATGCTGAGTTCGAAAGAGAAGGCAGCTTTATCAGTTAATGGGTTGGGATTTCCCAGATAGTTGGTCTTACTAAAATGGATTTTAAGGGGAAGCAAAGAACCTGGGAAAGAGGAGTGCGGAGTTTTAGAAATAACGGCTGAGGTGCGTGACTTACCGGACAGTTTGAGCTGCAGGCAGTTGGCTTTTCACCTCATTCGAGAGTTTTTCAGCTCACGAGTCACCGAAATGATTTTCCTCATTTATTTCTTCACTTAGCAATTATTTACTGAGCAATGCCGTATCGGGCACTGCTTTAGACACGTGGGCTACATCAGTGAATACCACCCCCGCCCCATAAGAAAAAACAGTCTCCCCTGCCTCAGCTTCCGGGGTGGGAAAAGGCAGGCGATGAATAGTCTGGTAATAAACATGTAAAACATACCGCCTGTTAGGTGACCAAAAACAATAGAACAGGGTAAAAGCAATGGGGGAGTGCCTGTTTTGAGAGAGAGTAATTTAATAACCAGTGCAGGTTATTAATATTCTCAGCACATTGAGAAGGCAACAGTTGAGCAAAGACCTGAAGAGCCTGAGAACCACAAAGATATCTAGGGAGGGTAAAGACAGGGAAAAAGCAAGCAGAGAAGCCCAAGGTGAAAGTTTGCCTAATATCTTAAAGAACCACCCAGGAGGCCACTGGCTGGACCAGAGGGATGGGCAGATGCAAGACATCCTAAAATCTTTGGATTTTACCTTTTACAAAGAGATGGGGGCCACGGGAGGGTTTTGTAGCGTGATTAGATATGACTTAGGTTTTGATATCTCCAGTGGGACTCCTCTAGGGAACAGATCATCAGGGAGCATTGGCAGAGGAAGGAAGACAAGTAAAGCTCTTAGGAGAAAGGTGATGGAGGTTTAGGCCATGGTAAAAAATATGAGATTCTGGGTATATTTTAGAGACAGATAACAGGGTTCGCTGACAGACTGAATGTAGGATGTGAGAAGAGTCAAGTTGATGTCAGAGTTTTTGCTGAAGGAATTAGAAGGATGGAGACGGAGAAGGCTATGGATGGAGTAGGTTGGGGTGGTTGGGAGATCTGGAGCTCAACTGAGGATGTATAAGGTTGAAATGTCTGGTAAGCATCCAAGAGGTGATGTCAAGTGAGAGGGACTGAGCAGGAGGGTAGGAGTGTTGGGGAAAGGTTGGGGAGACACCAAGTGCAAGGCCATGTGACCACACACACTCCAGCACTGGGCCCCCTCACCTATGGATTCCATGCTTGTCCACTCAGGAGCCTCCTCAACAAGCCCAAGAGTGAGATGACCCCAGAGGAGCTGCAGAAGCGGGAAGAGGAAGAGTTCAACACGGGTCCACTCTCTGTGCTCACGCAGTCTGTCAAGAACAATACTCAGGTGCTCATCAACTGCCGCAACAACAAGAAGCTCCTGGGCCGCGTGAAGGCCTTCGACAGGTCAGTGCCTGGATCCTGGAATGTGTTCTGTCCAAGCCCAGAGATGTGGTCTCGGCTCCAGTGTGAGGAGCCTGAATGCAAGGTTTTCAGAGTCCTGGAGCATACGCACCTTCAGACCTCAGGGTGCGATGGTGTCTTGTGGTCCCTCCGGCTATGCAGTGCAGTAGTGCTGGGCATGTACTTGGGAGCCAGGCTTCCTGGACTCATGTCCCAGCTCTGCCTCTTAGCAGCCAAACGACCTTTAGCAAGTAACTTTATCTCTTCCATACAGTGACACTAATTCTGGTAGTTGCAGAGATTCAGTGACTTAATATATGTGACGTTGTAATAAAGTCATTAGAAGTACAGTAGAAGCATCTGGCACACAGGAAGTTCTTAATTAGTTTTTGCCCAGTACTTTTTTTAGGCTTCAGAGACACAGCAGTGACTAAAATGAAGATGGGTCCTATAGTCCGAGAACTTATGCCGTAGGTAGGAAAGCTGACAGCAAGCACATAAATAATTTGTCATAAAGAAAGTAAAGCTATGGGGCGCCTGGGTGGCTCAGTTGGTTGGGTGACTGCCTTCGGCTCAGGTCATGATCCCGGAGTCCCGGGATCGAGTCCCACATCGGGCTCCCTGCTCTGCGGGAGGCCTGCTTCTCCCTCTCTCACTCCCCCTGCTTGTGTTCCCTCTCTCGCTGTGTTTCTCGCTGTCAAATAAATAAAATCTTTAAAAAAAAAAAAAAGAAAGTAAAGCTAGCGGCACCTGGGTGACTCAGTTGGTGGGCATCTGCTTTCTGTTCAGGTCATGATCCTGGGGTTCTGGGATTAAGCCCCGGAGTCAGGGTCTCTGCTTGGTGGGGAGTCTGCTTCTCCCTCTCCCTCTGCCCCAACCCAGTTCATGCTCGCTCTTGCTCACTCTGTCTCAAATGAATGAATAAAATCTTTAAAAAAGAAAAGCCAAGTGAGAGCATGGAGTGCTGGGAAGGAGGTGCTGTCCTAGACTGTAATGTGAGAGACCCCATAGGAAGAGGTGATGATGAACAGACCTAAATACAGTGAAGGAGCAAGCTAAGGTCCGAGTGTTTTGGCCAGATGGATCAGCAAGTGGGTTTTCCTCTCTGGGCCTCAATGTCCTTGTCTGCAAAACAGGTGTCATAAACCCCTCGTAGGACAGTTGTGAGGATTAAGTATTTCTGTAGGAAGACTCCCTGACTCAGTAGCTAACATGATAAATGCTCAATAAACATATAACATGCAGCCTTCAGTAGCATTTGGGAAGTAGTGTGGCGAAGCCTAAGTCTAGAATGTTTTTGCCACAAGGTGTTATGTGACCATGAATGAGTCTTTTCACTCTGAGCCTTGGTTTCTTCTCAAGGACAGTGAGAACAAGAACAGGAAGTGCCAAGCCCACGGAGGCGGATAGGCCTGGATTTGAACATGGGCTGTGCCACTTCCAAAGTGTCATCCCACTGTGCCCAGTATGCTACTCTGGAAGCTGCAGGTGACCCTAGTGTTTATCTCCTGGGGTGAGATAGCAGTGAGGATTGCTGACTTCGTGCTTAGAAGATAGGCCTGGGCACATTTTTTTTTTTTTCCAAGATTTATTTAGTTTGGGGAGAAGGGGCAGAGGGAGAGTTCCAAGTAGACTGCACTGAACTCAGAGCCCGAGGCGGGGGCTTGATCTGAGGATGTGGGATCATGACTCAAGCTGAAACCACAAGTGGCTACTCAACCAACTGTGCCACCTGGGCACCCCACACATACATTTTTTCTTTTTAAAGGTGATTCTTTCCTTTTCCCCTTGCTGCTGCCTCTTGCCTCCACATTAGCTTCCCACCTTTTCACCCTACCCAGCCTCCCACCCTAGTACATATCCTACCATATTTGACTCTCACACACACATCCAGGGGCGGCTCTGTGGTGTTAGCGAGCACCTTTCAAAATTTTATTTATTTATTTGACATAGAGATCACAAGTAGGCAGAGAGGCAGGCAGAGAGAGAGGAGGAAGCAGGCTCCCTGCTGAGCAGAGAGCCCGATGCGGGCCTCGATCCCAGGACCCTGAGATCATGACCTGAGCCAAAAGCAGAGGCTTTAACCCACTGAGCCACCCAGGTGCCCGACATGTGATCCTATCTTAAATTTAATTGTTTTTTAAAGATTGAATCTCCCATGTGCTCTTCTGTATCGTTGTTTTTCATGCTCTGCCAGTGGTTTGAGGACATCCCTGCAAGTCGCTAAGGCATTCTTAACCCCCATACTTAATAACATAACGTGTTCATTATGTTATTTTCTTGGGGGAGCAGTGCATGCAATTGAGGCAAAATTGAAAAGAAAAACACCCAATGAAGAGCAAGTCTTTGCTCCTTGCCCACCGGTTTCCCTGCCCATGAATCCCTCCATAGTGAGTTCTTAGGTCTGTCTCCTCATGTCACATCAGACCAACATAAAAAGAGGGTACTTACACTTATTTTTAAAATCACTGCCAACGGCACACCACACAGATTTAGACCTCAGTTTTTTTCACTTAATATACCTTGGAAATGTTTCCATATTGGTACATGACTTCTTTTTTTTTTTTTTAACTTACTTTTCTCTGAATTGCTAATTGGATTCCCAAAACAGTAGTAGCAATCTAATGAAAACTTTCCATCCAGTCTGTCCCCAGTCTGCCCAGGTCACCCCACCGTCCCCTTGTCTCTGAATATCTTCCAGGATTCTGTATTGTACAAGCAAATGGGTGGTATCGATGCTTCTCCTACCCCCTTTCTTCCCCTCAGAAGAATCTCTTTACTCTCATACTTACATTTGTCACTCAACAATCTCTACTGGGTATTACTCCATAGCAAGGCACAGAGCTTACCTGCTTCTTAACTATTTTCTGCTTTTCTTGCCACTCGGTAACATTTCCTTCTATCCTTCTATCCCTTAGCCTGACTTTAATTTTTCTTCATAGCAGTTAACCTGATGTGACGGTTGATCAGATCCATCTGTTGACTTGCGTAGCATTCTTCTCTCCTTGCTAGAATGCAGACATCAGGGCAAGGGTACCCTCTCTTTGCTTCAGTGCTGTATTCATTGCAAGTGCTTGTGGAATGAGCTAATCCATCCTGTCCTCATACGAGTCCACCTGGGACCCTGAGGAGACGGACCACGCGGGATTGCCATGGAGGCACCACATACCCTCAGAGGCCCCACGGGCCTCTGGTTCCGCAAAGAGAAGCAGCTCCTCTGCTGCTGCCTTCAGAAGTAATTGGAGTTCAGAAACACAAGCAGATCCGTTTTGCTTACCTTTACTTTGGGCCAGGGCCCTGTTCTAAGTCTTTATAAGAGTGCCATATTGATTTATCTTCATGGCAGCCCTATGAGGGAGGCACCAGGAATGGCTCCATTTTAGAGAGCAGGACATTGGGGCCCAGAGGGGTGAAGTTCTTTGCCCAAGCTTCAACCTGAGGACTGGCAGAGGTGGCGTGGGAGCCCCAGCTATCCTGATCCCAGGCCTGCACCTTCTTCTATGGGTGCTGATGGAAGAGGGGCTAATGGAAGGCTCCCCCCTCATTCCTGGTACCTCCCCCCACCCCAGGCACTGCAACATGGTGCTGGAGAATGTGAAGGAGATGTGGACCGAGGTCCCCAAGAGCGGCAAGGGCAAGAAGAAGTCCAAGCCAGTCAACAAGGACCGCTACATCTCCAAGATGTTCCTGCGTGGGGACTCGGTCATCGTGGTCCTGCGGAATCCGCTCATCGCCGGCAAGTAGGGGCTTCCTCCTTGCTATCAGAATTCCAGCCCTCATCCTGCAAAGACCTGCCCTTTGTAATGGGAGTAATAAAGTCCTGTGTTTTTTCTAGTGGCATTTGTCTGTTTCCAAAGCCTTGCGAGCAGTGCAGACTTGGGGAAGGGAGGCAGCTGGGTGTGGGGCCTGGTTCTGGGGTCAGGACCTCTCTGCCCTTCCCGGGCCTCACTTTCCCCATCTGTGAAGCGAATGGGTTGGATACAGAGAGTTCCCTTTCATAATCTTTTCTAGCCTCTCCTCCTCACTGCGTCTCTCTCTTCCCTCCCTCTGCCCCTCTGTCTGTAAGTTGAGGTCTAGCTCAGAACTTCTTGCAGTCTTTTTTTCCATTTGTTCAGTCAGGAAGCAATCCCCCAAGTGCCTCCTCTGCCAGATCTGTGTTGCAGTGCTTGGGGACCAGGGAGCTCCCAGGAGGGTCCCAACCACCTTCAGAGAAGGAAGAGGAGGGTCTAGTTTGAGCAATCAATACCCAAATACTGGTAGTGATCGTGGCTAACCCCTGCCAAGCTGTTAGGGTGCCAGGCCCTAGCCTCTGTGCTGATCAGACTTCCTCTCAGCCCCTGAACAGATGTTAATGAAGACCTCCATTTCCAAAGTAGGGAACTGCGGTACAGTGAGGGTACCCAACCAGGAAGTGGTGATGGTGTAATTCAACCCTACCTTGCGCCAGAGCCTGGGGCTTAACGTTGAGCCCCACTAGCCTCAGATTACAACTTCATTAATTACCCCCGGGAGAAATTCTCTGACAAATGTGGGGAGATAGAGGTGGGAAGGGGGGCTCAGTTATTGGGGGGGGGGGTAAGGAAGATCCTGGTCTTGCTCTGATGTGCACACGTTGTGCTCTCCCAGGTCTCTGTGTTCTGTCTCTGCCTGTATCTCTCCCTCTGTTCTCCAGATAAGACCAAACACCAAGTGGGTGCAGGAGTTTGCAGGCCTCAGATCAAGATAAAATGAGATGTCTGATACACTGACTTACAGAAGGCACATCCTGAATTAGCCCGTGAGTCCATTAGTGACAGAGCAAGGGACGCTGCAGGAAGAGAAGGCTTGACACAGGGCGACAGCTGTGAGGTTATAATGGTGCACCTTTTCTTAGTGGCCCACATCTAATGGGAACAGTCATCTGGTGGGTAGATACTAGAGCCATCCCATTTTATAAGTGAGACAGTTGAGGCCCAGGATAACTCAGGAAATGACGGAGCCAAGTTATTTGTGATGTGGGGGCAGCGATGCTACTGCAGGAGATACTTCTGCCCCACTCCCCACCCCTGCAAGGATTCAATTCTTATACAAGTGCTGGGACAGCACAGGCTTTAGAGTCACAGTCCTGGCTAAAGATCCCTGCCTTGCGGGCTGGCAGCAGAACTTCCAGCCTCGGGCAGCCTGCCGGGCCTCAGGCTGAATTTCCTCACGTCTTCACCCACCCCTGCCCAAATGGCTACTAATCACCTCTTTGGGTGAAAGCGAGAGCAGAGACTGCAGGAAAAGCATGCTTGTTGAGCACCAGGAACTATCCTAAGAAGAATTCAGCAGAATCTCAGTAACTGTAGCATGTAGATACCATCATTATACCCATTTTCCAGAGGTAGGAACTGAGGCACGGAGAGGTTGGGAATTTTCCCTGTCTTACAGCTAACAAGGAGCCAGACTAAGTTTGGACCAGGCTGGTTTCTGTAGTCTTACTTTTCCTACACTGCCTTTTAGAGAAGCAGCCCTCAGAAAATGGAACACACACGTAATTTTCATTTTATACACTGTAAGTAGTTAAGTACCAGGAGAGCACATGAACAAATCCAACAGGGTTTTCTCTTAGACATGGGGGACAGCGGCAGCATAGTGTCCATGTTCTTGCAGCAACACACAGCTGAAGAGACTGCAAGGCCCCCATAGGCATGCAGCCCACCTCTTGTTTCTCCTGATGGCCTGGCCAAGAAGATTCTCCCACCTACCTCCCTACACAAAGACAGAGCTGTTTCTCATGCTTGATCTACAAGGCCCCTGCCTCAGAGTGCTCCCCCCCCCCACCCACCAAACCCATGAAGGGAGCCTAGTATGACCCCATGCTTGAAGGAGTCTGTTCAGCTGCTGTGGGGCACATCTGTCCAGGGACCCTAAGGAAAACAGTACCCAGGTGGTAACTGAATCTAAGCAGAGATCTGAGTGGGGGATGGATTTAGGAGTGAGAGTCTTATGTTGTACAGGTGGTCAGATACAGGCTGTCAGCTTCTCCCCAATTTTCCCAGTTCCCCAGGGGCTGTCCAGGAGTGGGGGAGGCTTGTCCATCCCCCCAGCCAGCAGTGGTCCTGTTTTCAGGACTTGAGGCCTGCACTGAATGGCTCCTGTTTAGTGTACACACCAAATCCTCCTTTCTGGCTCCCCATTGCTGCCCACATTTCTTTTCCCATCTCTCACCTCTCCCGTGAGCTCCAGGGCCTTTTCGCAGCCTGACATGTCCAGAGAGCACTCCTCGCTCTCCCAACCCTGAACCCCATCTTCCTCTCTCTACCATCCCAAACCTAGGAGTCTTCCTGGACTTCTCTTGCTGTACTTCCCTGGTGCAAAGTGGTGGCAAGTCCTCAGTTCTACCTTGAAAATAGCGCCAGAATCCAACCACTTCACACCTCAGCAGCTGCCTTTCCTGCCCCTAATAATCTGTCCCATCTTGTGGCAGCGTCTGTTCCTGTCTGTTCCTCAGGCTGCACCAAGCTCTTCCCTGTGGAAAGGCTTTTGCAGATGTTGTTCCTTCTGCCTAGAATCTTCTTCCCAAAGCAGTCATCTTCATCTCTTGCAGGCATGGCTTACGTGTCACCTCCTCAGAGAGGCCCTCCTGGACCACCCAAAGCTCCCTTCTAATTTTTCCTCATTAGCCATTCCACCTGTGTGTCTAACTTGATTCTGTCTTTGCTGCCCACCCCATCCCCAACTGCGACCTGTGAACTCTAGGAGAACAGGGTCCTTGTCTTCTTTTCCCCCCTCCCAACACACCCCAGTTTCTCCAGCTCCCTCCGCACTGGGCCTGGTACACAGTCAGCGCTCAATAAATATGTGCGAACTCGAATGGACACCTGTGTCCCTGCCTCCTAGCAGTAACTTTCCAAGACCCGGCTGGCCTCATCCCCAGGCCCTGGAAGGGTCCCCAAGGAGAGGGCGCGGTCAGAAGTGACCCGGCAGGGTCCCGAGCCGGAGGGCAGGATCCCAGAGGCGCGCTCCAGTGGCTGGCGCCGCTCATCCGCAAGGCTGTGGTGCAGGCGGCAGCCCTGCCAGCAGCGGCGGATCTCCGACTGCACCTGCAATGCGACGGCTCTCAGAACGTTCCCGGCTCTCCAACCATTCCCAGCGCGGCCGCCAGAGGGCAGGGGCAGCGAGCCTGGGCTGTCCCTACCTCCTTGTTGATGAAGCAGTACAGGACGCTGACCAGGAAGCCCTGTCGAGAGGAGGTGCGGGGTTAAATAGAGTCAGTGGGGTCAGGATCCCAGGATCGCAGACACCCCCTGAGTGAGCTCAGACCCTTACCAGGTCCCAAATCACCTTGGCTGCCGCCACCCTGATCCTAAACCGCTTCAGTCAACCTCTCCCTCCCCTGTCTTTGCTCTCCCAGGTTTGCTGAGCAGTGAGGTAGTTAACAGAGGGCCCTGGAGGTAGGCTACCAAGAGATGAGAACCGCTTCCCCACTTTGTGACCCACTTGGGCAAGCACTTAACCCCTATGTGCCTCAGTTTCTTCATCTGGAAAATGGGGTCATAATATAGTGGTGGTTGTCAGAATTGAGGTAATAATATGCAAGAAGCTGGAGTGCCTGGTACAAAGCGTTAAACCTTTTTCTTAAGCTTGTTATAACTTTATTATATATTACATATTACTAATTTTAAGAATTATCTTTATATAAGTATACATTTTACATATAAACTTCATAAAATCTAATTACTAATAAATTACTTGATAAAGTAATAAAAGTCATTTATGTATGTTAAGATCTTACAAATCTTATTAATTTCCATGATCCTATTAAAAATCTAACTGATCACATCCTTCTTCTCCCGTGGCTCCTGACTCACTCAGGGATAAGCCAAGGTACTCACTTGGCCCAAGGATCTGCCTGGGTATGTCACCTCTCTGTCCTATCTCCCTCTATCTCCCTCTGGCTCCCACTGCCTCAGGCATGTTGGCCTCCTTCCATCAGGAAAGGTACTCTCTCCCCCCAACAGGGATCTTGCTCTTGACTTCTCTCTTCCTAGAACATTTCCCCCAAATATTTGCCTGGCTGGCTTGTTCCCTCACCTCCAGGTTTCTGCTCCAATGCCTCACCTGCTGTGTATAACGCCATATTTTGTTAGCTTCTCTCTTTTCTTGCTCCCCTCCCCACTTCTCGGCACATCTCTCCATCTGACATTCTGTGTATTTATTTACATAGCATGTTTAGGATATGTCTCTCCCACTAGAGGGTAGGGACCGTTTCGTTCTTGGCCCAGAAGAGTGCTTGGCATGCAGTGGGGACTCAATACATTTCTGCTGAATTTAGTGAATGAACTGCCTTGTGAGGTGAGATTATTATTGTTCTCACTTAGAGGTGAGGAAACTGAGGCCCAACAAGGAAAAGCGGCATGGCGACTAGGGTCTGGCAGGCAAGTGCAGGGTTGGCCTTAAATTTTGGAGTGCCTCCTTACATTTTGTGCCATAGGCACCTCATGTCTAGGGGAAGGCAACAGAGCTGTGAAGTGGCAGAGCGTGAACTTCCCTGGTAGCTCCGGGGCTTGCAGAGCCCTCCATTTGCACTAGAGGGCAGTGCTGCTAGGCTCCCTGGTCTGTTCGCCTCCACCAGCTGGGGACAGGGCTAGCTCAGTGTTTTGCGCAGAATGTATGAATGAACATGTAAACACGTTCACACCCCATTCAGTGGCCACATCGGTGGACGATTGTAGACCCTTTCCCCTCTGGGGAGGAGGGTCCCAGGACGAAGGGTGTAGCCCTGTACCCCGCGTTAATGCCTTAGCACCTGGAACGAGCTGAGGAAGATCTCAAAGCTGAGCTTGGTGAAGCGCAGGGCACCCCGGGCCTGTTCCTCTGTCACCGGAGCAAACACCACCTCGTGGACGCCCAGCAGAGGCACCAGCGTCAGCGTAGAGCGAGCCAACCTGGGGATAGACAGTGGCAGCGGTCTCCTGGCCCTAGGTCCTCCATCAGGCATCCGCCCCTTTCCCTCCATCCTGGCCTGCTCCCTCACCTCAGCCGGTAGTCAGGGCAGCGCATCTGTCGTGTCCTCAGCTTGGACACAAGGATGCCAAGAATGCGAATAAAGATGAGAAAGTTAATCTGCAGGGAGAGATAGAGGCTGAGCCAGCCCCATCCTGTCCTGGGGGACAGAGGGTAGTGCCCTGTTTCCCAGGGTGGGAATTTCCAGAGGGTGGCCTGGAGGAGTCAGGGTCAGCCGTACCAAGATGGTCATGAGGATAGGGGTGCGTATGATCCACCAAATGGCCTTGACATCGTTCCGTTCCCAGCACCTGGGGGGAAGGGGAGTAGAGCTAAGACAAAAAAAAAAACCCTGACTCCCTGATCACACACCCTCTCTCGCCAGTTCCGCCCACTTTCCTTAATGGCACACCCACGTTCCTTTAAAGGCCCGCCTGCTACTATCCAGGGCCCGCCCCCTTCCAGTACACAATCTTCTCTAGCTCCCCATTCCTTTAGATCCCACCCAGCCCCTCCAAGCCCCTTCGTGCAGGTGCCCTCTGAACCTCCCCACGTTTCCATCACAACCCGCCCACGTCACTCAAAGCTTTGCCCGCCTCCCAGGCCCCACCTCAGGTCCCAGGACTCACTGCGTGTTCTCGTACAGGTACCTGACGATCACCCAGGGAATGACGAAAAGCGCGGGGGCCCCTGTGCAGACCCGACCCCGCCCCCCACCCCGCCGCAGCTGTCAGCGCACGCACAGGGGCCTGCCAGGCCCAAGACCCACGCAATTTCCCCCGCCAGGGTGGGGAGGTAGAAGCCCAGAGAGGAGGAGACCCCCTGAGGTAGACCAGCAAGGGAGTCAGGGGAGTGGAGGCGCGCCAAACTGGGCAGGGGACAGGGTCGGGCCTCACCCCAGCCGAGAAGCAGGTAGCAGCGGAAGTGGCCCCCCTCGGAACCTCCCACAAGCACCAAGAGACTGTGTAGGTAAACACCCTCCACCAGCAGCCATGTGTAGTTGGCACCCACACAGTACTGGGTCACGATCTGGGCCATGCGGCAGGCAGCTAAGGCCTAGGGGGTGGCCGGACAGGGGGGAGGGGGCAGTCAGGGCCTCCAGAGTGTTCCCAAGGCTTCCTCCTCTACCTGGTCGTCCTTCCAGCTGCATCTTTTGCTGGCCACTATTCATTTTCTGCTCTGCATAACCAGAGGTTGGTGTCTGTGATTGCTTTCTTTCTTCTGTTCTCTTCCCTCTCTGTGAACTGCCCGACTTTTACCTCGGGTAAATTGGTATCTTCCATCTTGCAATCAGAGTAGTCCCTCACACGCACAACGCCCCCAAATATGGCCTTTCCCGCCCCCTCACCTTCAAAAATTGAACTCAACTACTTCACCTATCAAAAAGTTTCTCCCACCCCCTCACCTTTGTCCCCCCAGCACAGGGATTCCTCTAGGACATAGCATCTGGCTACTAGAAAGTGTTTCTTACCTGGGTCCGCAGAGTCTAGCCTCCCCCACCTTTTTCTTGCAGTAAAAATTGGTATCTGCCAAACCCCCTCCCCCACCGGTTAGTTTCTCTCACCCTGCCACGCCTCACCTGGAGCAGGAGACTCTGTCATTGCTGGAAAAGTCCAGGGAGGGGTGAGATAATGAGAGCTGGGCAAGGGAAAAGTCCCATATAGGGGTGATGGGGTGGGTGATGGAGGAGGCTGAGCTGGGTAGGCTCCTCCCCAAATGTGTTTGGAGAGCTCAAGAGAGAGAAACTTTTGATGGTGTAGGAAGGAAGTAGTAAGTAGGCTGGCAACCTCTTGGCCCCACCAGAGGAGGCAGAATCCCACTTTGAGAAAGAGAGGGGTGCTGCTCACCGGGTTCCACAGGACAGGGGCCTGGTCCCCTGGGTAGGGGCCAGGTGGAGGTAGCAAACGGTCTCGGGTGAGGATGGCCGCTGCCCGCAGCATGAAAGACGTGAACAGGTTGATGTGGATGTAGTTGCGAGTGCAGCGTAGACGCCTAGGGGATTTGGGACGCAGTCTGGGGACCCCTAGACATCTGTCTTTGGCCACGCAGCACCCCTTAAAGCACCTCCCCACTGTTCCCAATGAACCACCATCGGAGGCGTGTTGCTAGTGGAGCCTGACCACCCCATCTTACTGGGGGCACTGAGGCCCAGGCTCTGCTGCTGTGACCCAAGGCTAGAGGTCCCACCTGAAAAAACTCAAGATGAGCAGGGCTAGCAGCAGTGTGGCCAGGGACAGGGAGTAGCCCACGGTGTACATGACCTGCAGCCGCTCCAAAATCAGCCGCTGATCCTAGGTCGGGGTAGGGGGAGTGCAGGAGGGTAAGAGAACACAGGAACAGAGTTCAGTATTTCCCCCCAGGACCAGAAAGGGACCCTGCTTTTTGTTCCTGCCCAATATCCCAGTTTTCTCTTGGGGATCCAACTACCCTTGCTTGAGTGGGGCCGAGTTTGCCCCACAGTCCAGGGCTGAGCATGTGATCAGCCAATCAGAGCATTCTATATAACCCCCTACACACATATGCATACACATATACATACACAGTGACTAGTGCAGGCTGGATGCATGACCCAAAGTATCGGTCCTGGGACATTATGTTAGAGCTATTAAGAACAAAGCTTAGGGTGCCTGGGTGGCTCAGTTGGTTAAGCCACTGCCTTCAGCTCAGGTCATGATCCTGGAGTCCTGGGATCAAGTCCCACATCGTGCTCTCAGCTCTGTGGGGAGTCTGCTTCTCCCTCTGACCTTCTGCCCTCTCATGTTCTCTCAAAAAAAAAAAAAAAATCTTAAAAAAAAAAAAAGAGAACAAAATTCAGTCTCCCCACAGTCTTGCTTGGTTGGTGGGATGTGAGTGTGGTGCTAAATAATGAGGACCGGGCGCCTGGGTGGCTCAGTGGGTTAAAGCCTCTGCCTTTAGCTTAGGTCATGATTTCAGGGTCCTGAGTCAAGGCCCACATCAGGTTCTCTGCTCAGCAGGGAGCCTGCTTCCTCCTCTCTCTCTGCCTGCCTCTCTAGCTACTTGTGATCTCTCTGTCTGTCAAATGAATAAATTTTTTAAAAAATCTTTTTTTTAAAGGTTTTTTATTAATTTGACAGAGAGAAACACAGCCAGAGAGGGAACACAAACAGGGGGAGTGAGAGAGGGAGAAGCAGGCTTCCTGCCGAGCAGGGAGCCCTATGTGGGGCTCAATCCTGGGTCTCTGGGATCATGACTTGAGCCGAAGGCAGTCGCCCAACCAACTGAGCTACCCAGGCACCCCTAAAAAAATCTTTAAAAACAGTTTATTTCCAAAATAAATAAGTAAATAATGAGGACTACAATTTCCATCCTACAGAAAAGATGACATCATCTCAGAGAAAAACAAAGTCATGGTATGGTGAGAGACAAAAAGATTCCCAACAACATCATTTGAGCACCTAGATCCAGCTGTGCCTGAAGCTGTTGCCTTATACTTTTCAATCACAGAAGGCAATACATTTCTCTTTCTTTCCCCACCCACCAAGTTTAAGTTGGGTTTCTGTTACTTGGAACCTAGAATCTTGAATAGTACAAGGGGTTTCAGGCTCAGCCTGAGGCAGCTGCCTTTTCATCTCTCCCTGCACATCCTGACCTGGATCCCTCACTGCTTCTTACCTGAAAGGCCCCATTCTTTTCTGGGTTCTCACACTGTGAATGGTCTCTCCAAGGTCCCCATTGGCCATCACTGCTGCACTGACGGAGGACAAAGCCTGCAGCCACTGTGGGGGAAACAAAGGAAGAGGTCAAAAGCACAGAGAAAGAGAGGCACAGAGAATGAAACAGACAAAAGTAAGACAAAGGCAGAGACAGCCAAAGTTATGTGCTGATAATAAACCCTTATGTGTATTAATTAAATTAATATTCATAACAAGCCTATATAAAAATGATACCATTATCAACCCCAACTGACCGAAGAGGAAGCTGAGGCATAAAGAAGTTAAATATATTGTTCTAAGCCAAATAGCTATAGGACAGGAAGACCAAGATGGTCCTCAAGAGAGATACAGAGAAGGGGCATTAAGTACAGAGCCAGGGTTGGTCAGGCAGGGGGAGACTCCCAGCCGGGACAGAGAGGAGCAGAAGATCAAGTGTAGGTGAACTCCGGAGAGTGGTATCTAGGGAAGGGCCAGGAGCTAATTTCGTCAGGGGCAGGCCCCGGGTCCAGGGGGCACCTCACCATGACGGTGCCAGGGCAGGTACCAGGGGCAAGATGCACGGGCAGTGTCGTTGGGTGCAGCGTAGTCCCAGCAGACGTACATATCGAAGGACGCGTTACAGGCGAGCCCTGGGGTGGGCATCGAGGCCAGACATGGAGTACACGGACCGCGAGCACAGCGCAAGGATTCTGGCGGTTCACAAGCAAGCTCCGCCCTGGCCCTGCCCACCTGTGGTGGTCCAGCCACCGGCTCTGCCACAGCTCCTCCCACCAGACCCGAGGACCCGCCCCCATCCACTTCAGGCTCCACCCACTTGATGCACACACACCCGGAGACTCCTCCCATTTTGAGCTTCTGCACTGGCCACTCCCACTAATCCGAGTTGCGCCCCCAGTTCCCCAGGCATTCAGGTCTAGGTCCTCCCCACCGAGACCAAGCATCACCCAGGCCACTCCGACTCAGCCCACCTCTACCCCAGATTTCCTCAGACCTGGTCGATCAGTCCTAGCACTGCCACAAGCACACCCCTCCCGACCCTAGTTCATCCCGTGCCCCCCAGTTTCTGCCCTCCAGTCACACCTGCTGGAGGGTCCAAGGTTTCCAGTGTCTCTTGGCACTCTCTGCGGTACCGTTCCCAGCGCTGGTACAGCTCTCCCGCCGTCTGCCCGACAGAGCCTGTCTGTAGAAAAGAGAGGAGGAAGGACCCCCCCCCACCTCCAACCCCGACCGATATGGCTCCCAGGCAGCATGGTTCGCGTGGGCTAGAAGCACCCAACAGAGACTTGAAAAGGCTGCCTTGTTTTGTCCGGGAGTCTTGGGTGACTTAGAAACCTCTTCTAGTCTTGAGGGGTGCCTAGACCAGGGGAGTTACTCTGGGGTGCCAAAAACCTTCAGGAAAATTAGGGGAAGGAGTGGCTGGAAATCATCAGGAGAATTTGAGGGGGAAAGAAGAGAGACTGAAAACAACTTGTATCTGGATAGGCAGGGCAGTCTTAAAACTCTCTCTGCAGTGGGGGAAGACTTAAAACTGTCCCAGACCTCCCTCCTAGCCTTGGACTCCTGTGGCTCCTCAGGTCCTCACCTCTGCTCTCCAGAGCAGCGGCCCCCACCACGAGAGCAGCAGTAGCAGCCTCCAAGGCGGACAGTTCAGCATCGTGAGGACGGTGGGGCATGGGGGGGCGAAGGGTCTGGTGGAGTAGGGGCCGTCTGGCCTGGAAGGTCAGGGGACAGAGTCAGGAGCCTCGGCCCTCCGCCTCCAGCCCTGGCGCCACCGCTCAGCGATTCAAACAGGCGGACTGGGAGGCAGTGGCGCCCCTTTGCCCCCACTAGTGATGAATTGAGGGGTGGGAAAGAGTGGGAGACGCCAAGATCCAGCACGTGATTCCAAGGCCCGCCCCCAACTGTTGCTGGGGCAGCAGTGGTGGAAGGGGGGTGTTTGCTGAGGGCGCGGTTGCCCTAGAGCTGCTGCGAAGCGCTAATGTCACTGGGAGTCTAGACCTAGCGATTCTGGGGAATCTGGGGACTGCCTTGGAGAGGAGGGTACAGTAAGCGTCAGGCCTGGAGCTTGGAAGGACCCTCAGAGTTCTCACTCTCTGAGCCTAGAGGGTTTTCAAGTGGCAAATAGGATCCTGATCTTATAAAACTTGCACTGTGGATGAAGCTCAGAGTCAAAGGAACAACCCTCTCTCTAGGGACCAGAGAGGAGTCAGACCCTGGGTTTAGGTTTGCAGGGGCCCAGATGCCTGCAAATCGGTCTCACCCCAGCCCTTCCCCCTACCGCACCATGTGGAGAAACGGGGAGGCAGGGAAGATCTCAGATGGAGCCCTAGAAATGGGTGAAACAAAAATATAGAAACTGAGAGACATACAGACTGAGCAGAATGAGACACACAACAAGAGATCAGAGAGCACGAGACAGCTAAAAATGTGGGCTAGGAAACAAAGAGAGGGTAGAGACATGGAGAGAGACACAGAGAATGGCCGAATAAAGGGCAGAAACAGCCATCCAGAGACAAAACAGAGATCCGGAGACAGGGAGACAGAGATGCGGAGAGATGGGTGGACAGGAGGATAGAGAGCTCAGGCACAGAGAGACAAAGAGACAAAGGCATGGCTAAGAAACAGACAGAGGGGCGCCTAGGTGGCTCAGTTAGTTAAGCAACTGCCGACGGCTCAGGTCATGATCCCGGAGACCTGGGATCAAGTCTCACATAGGGCTCCCTGCTCAGCGAGAAGCCTGCTTCTCCCTCTCTCATTCCCCCTGCTTGTGTCCCCTCTCTGTCTGTGTTTCTCTGTCAAATAAATAAAAGCTTTAAAAAAAAAAAAAGAAACAGACAAAGAGGGACCCCAGAGGTTTGAGTGGGACATGGGGCAGGGGAATGAGCTGGGATCCAGAAAGCCCTCACCTGTCCCCAGATCTGCTCTTGATCACTCACTCTGGCACTGCTGCCGCTGCCTTCGCCTCCGCTGCTGCCTCTACCACTGCTGGCCTCGCCCAGGCTCTGGAAGAGGTGACAGCCTGGGGTGGTGGGAGAGGGCGGGGCCAGGGAGCAGGAGGGGGAGCTCTAGGGCAGAGACCCAGAGGGGGAGCACAGTGGTGAGCCAGGATCAGAGTCACTCAGGGTCACATGGAAGAGCAGTCACAGAGCCAGGGTTACAGTCTCTCACACTGTCCCACTTATCCGTGGCACACAGCCTCAGTTACACTCAGAGAGCCGAGGTCTCCCCTGGAGGATGACAGCGACACAGCTGTGTGTGCACTGGCTCCTCTGCTCACAGAGCCACACAATCACGGCTTCCCATAGTTCTCGTGACACCGTGTCAGTCGTACAATCAGTAGGTGTTGTCTCCCCACTGGCCTGCCGTACCCACTAGGTCCCCAGCATTGCTTAGCACAGGCTTGGGCATGGAGCAGAGGCTGGAATGATGACCGTCGATGACATAGGCACACCGATAGGGGGTCCCTCATGTAGTCATGTAATCCTTGACCTGCCTCTGCCTGCGGGCCCCACACCAGGTCACGCAACCATACCCATCAACGCTCACAGTTCCCACGGTCGCCAGAGTCCACAGTCACACCCCGACAACACACCTTCCCCAGCTGTCAATAAGGCCCACACTCTCCGGGTATTATGTCGTCACACTGTCACCCTCACACAGTCACATCCAGTGCCATGATGGTAGGGACATACGACTCTGCTCCCCATCCTCATCTGCACTCACAGGTTCCACAGAGTCACACGCACAGCACACGCCACCGGGCCACCCTCACGGTGTCCCACACAGCCCCATGGACACACACAGGATCACACCCCATCATGCCACCATCACACATGAATCCATGGCCACACGGGGTGTCACGGTCACAGACACCACTGAATCACACACCTTCCCACAGTCTCCACTTCTAGTCTCTTCCTTTGTTCTAAAATATGAGGAATGGGGAACGTCAGTACAAGAAGAGGGGGAGCCTTAGAAACTGAGTGCTGTTTCTCGATGTTCTCATCCCGCAGTAATACAAACCACCAATGCAGGCACATTAGTCAACTTGTAACACTCAGGAGGAATGCTCCCCTGGGACCTAGGGGATAAGTGGGGCAGAGGTGAATGTGCCTATTTTGCAGAGAAGAAACTGAGGCCCCAAGGCCCCAGCAGGGGTAGGGAGTAGGGGGGATGCGAGGTCTAGCACCAGGACAGGAAGGAGACAAGTCTGGGAGAGGAGGGTGAACAGAGGGTGTCCTGGCTCCCTGGCCTCCAGCTGGCCTCCGTGCTCTCTGCCCCACATTCCTGACGCCCTCTGGGTCCTGGGAAAGGCTCCATTCATGGAGTGGAGAGGGAGAGGAGTCTGAGATAGCTGAGCACCTCTGGGAGAGGCTGGGCTTGGGAGGGAGTCTCTCCTTGGCCCCAAGAGAGCCTGGGGGGGGGGCACTTGGCTAGGGCTGGGAAGGTGGGAGAGGCTGGGAAGAGAGGGGAGAGAGACTGAGAGAGGGGGGAGCAGTGGAGAGTAACTGAGGTGCTGAGAGAGACAGGAAGAGAAACCAAGGGCCCAGAGAAACCAGAGACAGACAGACAGGAAGAGACAGAGACAAGAGAGACCAAGAGACACAGAGAGGAAGAGATCGAAAGAGACAGAGATGCAGAAATACTCACACACACACACAGATGGGGGGAGGGAGATTGAAAGAGACAAAGATACACAGAGAAAGAGAGACAGGGAGAGAGACAGAGACAATGAGAGAGAGAGAGAGAGAGAGAGAGAGAGAGAGACAGATATAAGGGAGGGGACAGGGACAGAGCACAGGCCACACTGAGAGGAAGACAGGGAGGATGGAGGGAGGGTGAGCCTGAATGATGGGGCCTGAGGAGGGGCGAGCGATTCAGGGCTCAGAGGTCCTTACCCACAGCCCTGTGAGGGAACCCTCCCCAGGGCAGAACTGAGCATGAGATGCACAGAAGGGGTCGTGCCTGGGTCCCTGACTGGCCCTCTGTGCACCACAGCTCTTCTGGGTCCTCTGTAGTCTCCCAGGGTCTGGGGAGGGGGCAGCAGGGACAGACAGACAGACAGACACACACACACACACACACACAAGCACATAGCTCTCTGAATCCCATACCTCTGTTCTTCCAGTCTCCTCCTGTCTCTCTCTGTCTCTCTTTCCCATCTTTAATCTTTCTCCTTTCTCTTCCCTTATCCCATCTCCCGTCAGCGCTCAGGGTCTCTCAATTTCTCTCTCTCCATTGACTCAAGTCCTGGGTCTTTGTGGGGTGCTGTTGTCACCCCACCCCCCAGCAAGGAGAGGCAATGCCTCCAGGGAAGAAGCTGGAAGGCCTGTGCTGGCCCCACTAGAGCTGCAGCCAAGCAGAGCCTGTGGGGAGCAGGCAGGGGTCCGGAGTGCCAGCAGATGGTACAGGAGAAATGAGGCAGAGAGAGAAGGGGAGGGGGACACCCCATGGGGACCGAGGCCGGAAATGGGAGTCTGAGGTGGCCCCCTTAAGATTCAGGACTACAGATAAATGAGGCCTGAAAGACAGATACCCACAGAGACATGCCCTAAGTGCTCACACGGATAGGATCCAGAGAAAGCAGGAACCCAGAGGCAGAAAAGAGACAGAGATCCAGAGACAGGGCCTCAAGAGACAAACACAAACATGGGATCCAAGCAAGAGACAGAGACAAAGACCCGAAGAGAGACTGAGACATAGAGACATGAAACCCAGAGAGAGACAGAGACATGGGGAAGCATAGAGCTGGGAGACAGGAAGGAACAGAGACAGAGACCTGACAAAGATGGCCCACCAGAGAGACAGAGACCCACAGACAGGTATCTAGAGAGAAACAGTGACAGGGATGAAGAGATGGTCCAGGGAGAGATTTGGAATGCAGGCAGATGAGGATGGGGATAAACTCTCCCGAGGACACAGTCAGAGATGAGGCAGAGGTGCCCAGCACCCCTTGCCCTCTTCCGGGAGGGGGTGCTCCCCACACACACTGCCTCTTGTTTCCATAGCGACCTCCCCAGATCCTCAGGGCAAATATTGTCCTGACTAGAAGCAACAGGGCTGTGTTGACATAATCTCCTGCTGGTGGGGTGGGGGCTCCAGGGGCCCAAGAGGCCAGGCTGAGGGCAGGAGAGCAGAGGGGCTCTCAGCCCGGGTGGGGTGGGGGACACAGATAGCTCCAACTGCCCCCAACACACCTTCTCCAAAGCAAAGTATAAGCCCCTCCCCACCCTAGGAAAAGAAGAGGAGAAATTCAAACCTGCTACCCTGGCCTCCCCCTGGTGGTGGTGGGCCAGCCCCAAACCTCCTTTCCTAGCGTCAAGAAGAACAGGCTGGTCTGGGCATTTTCTTCCAGGTTTCTAAAATCTTCCCCCAGCCCCTGTTCCGGTCCAGGGCCTCTCTCTCCCCAGTCACATCCCATTTTTCCCCATCTGCAGCACCCTGTGCCATAGGACAGCTAGGCAGCCAGAGTGGTGATGCTCAAGCACAAACTGCCCCAGTCCCTCTCCAGCTTAGAACCTGTCATGGTTCCCCAGTGCCCTCAGGAAGAAGCTCGGGCTCCCCTCCATGGCCTCCAAGGCCCTTGCTACACTCCTCAGCCTTCTTTCTGAGATGTCCCACCTCTTCAGACTCTTCCTGGGTCCTCGACCTTTGTTCCAGAACTAGTCTCTGCCTCAAGTGCCTCCACCCAATTTTTGTTTTGTTTCCCAAGCCGACCTAAAAGTTAGCTCACTCATTCATTCAAGCAATAACAACTTCCTCTCCCAGACTCTGAGATCTGCAAGGGCAAGATCCCGGCTCTCTCAGTAGCTTGTGGGGCCCCAGCATTGCCCAGAGCAGGGTTCTGTTCATTTTACTGGGTACTTGTTATGTATCAGGCCTTGGACTTGGCAGTGCTGCGGGGTTCCAGGGGCCCGGCTCTCCTGCCCAGCCCAGTCATAGACCCAAATAGGGAGACAGACTAACAGAAGGAGAGGGAGAAAGAGAAACACAAAGAAAGAATAAAGAATCAGAAAGATGGGGGAAGTAAAGCTGATGGAAAAACAGAATGTGGGATCAAAAGTAGGAGTAGCAGAGAAGGAAGGTCACTTGCTAAAGGGGACATAGCTCATAAGTGAGGGATCAAGGACCCATTTCCAGAGACATAAAGGGAGACAGAGAAGAGAGGAGAGAAAAGTGGCTCACAGAAGGAAAACTAGAGGCAGAGAGAAAACGAGAAGCCAGACCTAGGAGTTCTGCCCCTTCTGCCCAGGCAGAGCCGCTTTCTCCCCACTCCCATCTTCCAGGCTTTTGACATCTCCCTCTGGAAATACTTGTAATAAAACTCACTCTGTTAGCTGTACCCAAAAGCCACTGTGCTGAGCACTTGACAGGCCTGAGCTCACTGAACCTGCTCTTCTCCCCTAGGAAATAGGTGCTGGAATGGCTCCCATTTTGCAGAGAAGTAAAAGCCATTTGGCCAAGGTCACTGAACTCACATGGGCAAGGACTAACTCATCTTTGTGTGTCATCCTCCACCCCGCCCCCCACACGCACAAGCACACAACTCACCTGGCTGAACTTCTCTGCCTATGGTTCCACACCCCTCCCCCAATACACAGAGCTTGCAGGATCTGAACTCTGGGCTCCCACTGGTATCCCCTCTGGGAGCACACCAGTAGCAGCCCTTAGCACACTGCAGCCTGTGTAGAGTTCTGAGCTCTTGGAGGTAGAGGGTGGGAGAAGTGGGCATTTGGGAGGCAAGATATCTGGGTTCTTGTTTTGTTTCTATCAATAACACAATCAGCTGTGATCATAGAAGGATAATGGCCCACATCTACTTTGGACATCACTTTGAGCTCATTATTGACCTTGGTGCCTTTCATAGCAGGTGTTCCCTGAGAAATGGGTAGGAGTTGCTATCATTTACGGGTGTCTATGTGTACCAGACATGGTACTCATATGTGACTTACTTCTGTGGCCTCACTGGGGCTCACAGAGGATACAGGAACAAACTGCAAACATCTTTCCACATCTTCAAGGTCCTGCAGGATCTGGTGGGTCTGTCACCTCCCTGACCTCATCTACTTCCTGCTCTCCTCTCCCTCTGCAGCCCCAGCCTCACCAGGCTTCTTGTTGCCCAAAGAATATGCCACACTCAGGATCTTTGCACCTACTGATTTCTCTGCCTGGAAAGCTTCCCCCCCCACCCCCCACCGCCGCAACCCAACTTCATGCATTGTTGCTTCCTTGTCATTCACATCTCAGCTCAAATGTCACCTTCTCAGAAAGACCTTCCCTGGTCCCGCTCTCCCTAAATTAGCCTTACCGTCCTGTCCTTGATCATAACACTTTTTCTTGTTTCTGGCAGGTTCTGAAATTATCTTACCAGCTTCGTGCCTGTTTCTTTACCTGTAAAACAGTGGTGAAAGTAGGGCTCATGATGAAGATAACTGAGTGTTTGGCATGTAGTAACTGCTCAATAAATGTTAGATATTATTACTTAATTGTTTTGTGTATGGTGGTTTACTTCTTCCATCACCCTGCAAGATCAATGATAGCAAATTTTGGCATTGACTTGGTTACTGATGACTCTCCAGCACCTGGAACAGAGCTTGACACACGCAGATGCTCAGTACATTTTTGTTCCCCCCTCCTTTTTAAATCAGTAAACATTTTTTAAAAGCTTTTACTTATTTGACAGAGAGCACGAAAGCACAAGCAGAGGGAGCAGCAGAGGGAGAGGGAGAAGCAGGCTCCCTGCTGAACAGGGAGCCCCATTTGGGGCTCCATCCCAGGACCCTAGGATCATGACCTGAGCCAAAGGCAGACGCTTAACTGACTGAGCCACCCAAGCTCCCCAAATCAGTAAACATTTCTGAATGAATGAGAGGTAGGCACAATATGACCGCCCACGTTTCAGATGTGGAAACTGAGGCTCAGGGTCACAACCAGAATTGGTGGTGTCAGGATTTCAACTCAGGTCCATCTGTTTCCAAAGCCCTGGGCTTTCATAGTTGGCCTGTGTGTCCTGTAAATCTCTTACCGCTTTGGGCTCTCTTCTCCTTCCTATGCAACATGGTCTGGTCTAGACTAGGTGCTGGGGACTGGGGGAAGGTGGCCCACTATTCTTTAAATCCATTGTCAGGTTTTCTCCCCTCCTCACCTCCGCCAACATCAGAGCCAGCTCTGGCAGACACCGCCAGCCTTCCCTGTGTCACAGCTGGGCCTATGTCAAAACCCGGACTGGATAATGAAGTTGCGGGAGACAAGGGCTGTGGGAGAGGAACCCAGGGACGGTCGATAAGAAAGAGGAAGGAAAGGTTGGGGAGCGATATCAGACTTGGGGGGAGGGGTCTAAACCCGGGGGCGGAGCTAATCGTAAAAGAAGGCAGGGTCAAGAGCTCTGGGCGAAGTACCATAGCTCTCGGATGTGTTGCGGGCGGTGCCAAAGGCTCTGGGGGCGGGAATCGAACTCTAGCTCCCGCAGGATTCTGGAGGTGGAGCTAAGAGCTTGGGGGCGGGACTACATCGAATAAACAAGGACTCTAAGAATTAGAGTTCGAGGACGGAGCTAGCAGCAGATTTGAAGCTCTAGGGTTGGGCCTTGGTCCTGCGAGGGGACTTTTGGGAAATCAGTAAAAGATATAGGAGAAGGTTTGCGGGCTATGGGAGTGTCTTCCTCCACTCTCTCTTCGTCTCAGAGCCGGGGGCTCCGCTTCAGGCAGAAAAGCCGGGAAGGCCCTGCCCCTTCCAATACTTCTACATCCTATTGGCTGAGGGGCCTGCGCGACAGGCTCTCATTGGTCCTGAACTGGCGAGGAGGGGGTTTAGGGAGAATATGCGCTGGTTGTGGGCGGGACCAGACGGTACCTAGGGGGATGTAGGCTCAACCAATCCCGGTTCAAGGATTGTGTTGGGGGGCCTGGCGGGGGGTGTCTCGACCCCCCTTTCTCGGCATCCTGGGGGATGACCCCGGTGCCAGGCCCGGCGCCGGCCGCCTGATGCCAGGCGGGCCGAGCCGGGGATGCTGGAACGAAGGGCGTTGCTATGGCAACGGGAGGCAGGGCCTGGAGGGGGGGACCGGGCCCAGGCTGGGGCCGGGGGGGCCCGCGGTGGCTGTGGCGGGGCGATGGCGGAGCGCGGCCCGGCCTTCTGCGGCCTCTACGACACGTCCTCGCTGCTTCAATACTGCAACGGTGAGACCCCTCCTCAGTTCCGACCCTGGCTCCACCCAGGGCTGGACCCATTTCCTCCTGCCCCAACCTCCTCCTTCCAAGTCCCCATCCTCTCCCCTTGCTGAAGATCTTCCTATCGCTCCTCCTCTCTAAGAGGACCCTGACCCCAGAGCAAGGTCCTTGATTCTTAAAGCCCCAAGCCCAGTCCGCCATCTGCCTCCACCCTCTCCGTATTTGGAGCTAGCTGGATGAAGAGAGGGGGCAGAGCCTTCAGGAGCTTTGGGTTAGAGGCAGCAGACCTGAAGGTCTGGAACTCTGCTCTTTCCCCACCTCAATCCTCTGGGACCCTCCCCCTTCTCTTTGGCAGAGGGACTGACAGATTAGGGGAAGGTGGGATTTGGTGTTGGCTTATGCGCTGGATGTGGAACCAGGTAGGAAGACCAGAGGATTTAGCCTTCACTGTACCCCCAAATCCTTAGGCCCCACCACTCCTGCCCATTAGGACTCACCCCTTATACCCAGACCACCTCTTCCTTTCACCCAAAAGACCACTGTGTCAGGCCTAGATGAGGGGAGCAGGAGGTGGAGGGGAGGTGGAAGGGAGGAGAGAAGGAGAATCCAGGTCTGGTCTCTGGGCAAAAGCGCTGAGGGTGGGGGAATGCTCAAGTGGGAGCCAAGGACTTGAGTTAAGGAGGGCCGGGGAGATGGGTCTAAGGCCTCAGAATGCAACCTCTCTGGCCTCTCTGGGTGATAGCTCGAAGGACCAAGGTGAAAGCACCTCCATTTCACTCAGGGAGCCCTGAGAAGGGACTATCTTCCAGTTTGGAGGCTTACTGGCCTGGTCTCACTGGAGTTGGCAGAAGACCAGAATGCTTACTTTGGCCTCCTCTGCCCCTTTAAGAGGCAGGATACCAAGCCTGAGTCCATACCTGTTCTGCTGCTGCAAGGCTGTGTGTCCAGGCACAGGTAACTTCATCTCTCCGGGCCTCAATCCCCTTCCTCCTCCCCTCCTCCTAAAATGGAGGTAATACCACCATTACTAGGGTTTCCTGGAGCAGTAGGTACCATAATAATAGTTAATTATATTCTGGATTTACTGAGCACTGTACCAGGAGCCAGGAAACAGTCCTAAGTGAACAGTGCTAAGTGTTTCACATAAAGTCTTGTCACATGTAAGCTCTCTATACTGCTCTAAGGGGCCTCTGTCTCTCTCCCCCCTCCCTTTTTTGGGGTGTGTGCATGTTTAGTATTAGTAATGGTAGGTAAGAGGGGGCCTGGCACAATGAGGTCATGAGGCCCTCCTGCCCCTTCACCTAGTGACTGGATGAATCTCGGCACACTCCCCCAGCCTCCATTCTTAGTTTCCTCCTTTGGAAAACGTGACCCCAGCAGGACCCCTGAGAGTCCCTTCCTTTAGAGTTCTAAGTCCTGACACCTCCCTTCCTCTGACTTCGGGAGGCGCCCCGCCTTCCCCTGCAGGTCCAAGCACCCGACCCAGGAGGCGCTGGTGGGGGGCAGGGCGGGCGAGGCCAGGCTGACGATTGGGCGGCCAGGACTTGGCGGGGGTGGGGGGGAGAGAGAGGGGAGGGACGGACCTCTGCACTGCGGAGCCCAGCGGGCGGGCGGGGCGGCCTACCGACGCGGGATGGCAGGTGCGACCTCCATGCCCCGTCCCTGTTAATGATACCACCTTTACTTCCACCCGGCTGGGAGCCAGGTCTTCCTCGGTTGTTGCCAGCAATGAGTCTGGGTATGAGCGGTCTGGGAGGGAGAGTGGAAGGGGACGCTCACTCATCCACCCCCTCCCACTTCGGGAAAATGGGCCGGGCAGGGGGCGATGAAGGAGTTATTTGGGCTGCACCCATGGGCTGGAGAGGACAGGGAGAACCGAATCTGGGGTGTGGGGTACAGAAGCGAAATAAGGAAGAAGAACAGGAGAGAAGCTCTGGCTGGGATAGAGAGTTTGGTTGTCAGGTCCCCGCCCGCATCTCCCCTCCAGTGGGTCTCCTGGGTCTGTGATGCGCTGCCTGCAACCTCCAAGTCTACCACCAGGGGCCGCAGAAACTCTGTCCTTGCTGCCGACTCTGGGGTCGAACCCCATGGTGAGGAGAGAATGCGCAGGGAAGAACCTTTTGGCTTGGAAAGTCTTAAGAAACGGAAAGGAAACGTTAGTGCCTGCGATAAAATGCTGGCATTCGTCAGAGAATATTGAGGATCAGTTCTAGAACGTTGGTGTCACTAGGAATAAGTTGGTGTCATTTAAAAAATATTGGTGGGGGGCGCCTGGCTGGTTCATGAGCAGGCAACTCTTGATCTCAGTTAGGGTCGTGAGTTCAAGCCCCACGTTGGGCATGGAGCCGACTTTTTAAAAAGATAAAAAATATTAATATCACTCATAGTTAATTTAGCATCTTAGTCATAGGATGTTAAAATCAGAGCCGATGGGGCGCCTGGGTGGCTCAGTTGGTTAAGCGACTGCCTTGGGCTCGAGTCCTGGGATCGAGCCCCATATCCGGCTCCCTGCTAGGCAGGAAGCCTGCTTCTCCCTTTCTCACTCCCCTGCTTGTGTTCCCTCTCTCGCTGTGTTTCTCATTGTCAAATAAATAAAATCTTAAAATAAAATAAAATAAAATAAAATAAAATAAAATAAAATCAGAGCCAACAGGCTCTTGACTGGTAGAATCTTAGAAAGTAAGAGAGGAAGGGACTTCCCTAAGGTCACACCTCCAGGGCGGGCAGAAGAGTGTGGGGGCATAGTCTGAGAGCGGTGGGGATTTCCTTCCCCCTCGGAGCCCTCTTCCTGGCCCATCTGCGAGCGTCCCAGCCGCAGGTTGGGGGAGAGAAAGGGGCAGTGGCTGGCCACGCTTTAACTCGGGAAGGTGGCAGGTGGATAGAGGACTCGGGGGAACACCTTAGAGCTTGGAGCTCCGGAGTGGCCCCCGCAGCCCGCGCTACCCTTCCTTCCAGATGACAATTTGTCGGGCACGAGCGGCATGGAGGTGGACGACCGCGTGTCGGCGCTGGAGCAGCGGCTGCAGCTGCAGGAAGACGAGCTCGCGGTCCTAAAGGCGGCGCTGGCTGACGCGTTGCGTCGCCTGCGGGCATGCGAAGAGCAGGGTGCTGCTCTGCGCGCGCGGGGAACCCCTAAGGGCCGAGCGCCTCCACGCTTAGGCACCACTGCCTCGGGTATCTTTGCTAAAGCGGAGGGATGAGATGGGGAGAGGTCAGGACCTGGACCTCATACTCACTACTTCTGTCCTCTAACCTCATCCTCTAGTGTGTCAGCTCTTGAAAGGCCTTCCCAGCAGGACTCCCCTCAATGGCGCGGGACCTCCGCGGCGCGTGGGCGGCTATGCCACCTCCCCATCCTCCCCCAAGAAGGAGGCGACGACCTCCGGGCGCAGGTAAGGCACAGAAGCCGAGGTCCCTAGCCTCCTCCAAGACCCTGTGGGAGACGGAGGCTGTTTATACGGCGAGGGATGGGCTCAGGTGCCCGAACTCCACCAGCACTGGAAGATGCCAAGAGGTTCTCGCCCGCCTCTCATACCCACCTGCTAACCTCACAGGCTCCTAACTATGTGCTCTCTCTCCGCAGTGCCCGCCGCTATCTGTCACCAGAGCGTCTCGCCTCGGTGCGCCGCGAGGACCCCCGCAGCCGCACCACGTCTTCTAGCAGCAATTGTAGCGCCAAAAAGGAAGGGTAGGTGTCTGGGGTGGGGTTATATCACAGAGGGTGCGGCCAGGACCCTAGCTAGATAGGCATGGGAAAAGGGATGGGGAATTTGGGGTGATGCCCCAGGCCACGGAGGCGGTAACTTAGAGCGAGGCCATCTAGTTCCGAATGCGGGGACGGTGACGGACGGAGGCTTGGAGAGACGAATCTTGAGGTAGCATGGTCAAAGTGGAAAGCCTGGAAAGGTGCTGCCGACATTGAGGGGCGTGGTCAAGTTTTAAGAGGCTGGACTAGGATTTAGGAGATTTGAGTGGTTAAGGTCCTTTGGGTAAGCCGGAGTGGAAATCAAGGAGGAGGCAGGTTTGTGGGCGTGGCCATTAAGATAAAAGAGTATCCATTGAATCTCAGGGGTGGGGCCGGGACGGAAGCGTCCGGGGAGTTTCTGCAGGGAATAGGGGAATAGAGTATAGGGGTATGAATGGGATTTGAGGACATGGGCAGTATTAACCTGGGAAGAATCAGATCCTGGGATGGGGATCACTGGTGGCATGTCAGATGCAAGAAGCTGGTGGAGCGACGTCTGGGACTAGGCCAGAGGAGCGGAGCCACCGGTGGGCGTAGCCAACCATCAGGAGGCGGAGCCAACCTGGAGGCTTTGAAGGGACTCAGCCCAAGACCTGGATCCCGATGACGTAGTCGCTGTCAGCATGCCAGGGGGGAGAGGGCTCAGGGGGGGCAGTCAATTATCAAGAAGGGAGTCAACTCTGGAGACGGATCAGAAAGGGAGGTGGATGTGACGAGAATGTTGGGCGTAGTCCATTCCCTAGAGACAGGACCACACCGACCGTCTGGGCGGAGTAAAAACCTGAGCCTGGAGTCTCGGTGCTGTGGGCTTGGCGGCTGAACTAAGGCAGAAAAACCACACATTTCAACCCGACTCAAATAATAGCAAACACATACATAGAGCTATGTGCTAGGCACTACTCCAGGCACTTCACATGAATTAACCGGTATAATCCTCTCAATCACCCCGCTAGGTAGGTACTCTTATTGTCTCCATTTTTTAAAAAATGAACCCGAGGCAGAGTTTGGGCAGCTTGTCCACACTGCTAGGAAGTGGCAGAGGTGGGATTTGAATTCAGACACGCCTTCTAGTTCTGGTCTCAAACAACACTCTCCCTCCACTCCCACTCAAAAGAGTCTGGTGTCAGGACTCCGCAGCCCGGGATCTGAGACCCAGGGTTACCGGCCGCCTCCCCGGGTCGGCTGCGGAGGGCGGGGCAGGGCGCGGCGGCGCGGGCGCCTCCCAGGGCCGGAAGCGGCGGAGCCGGTCCGGGCTCCACCCCCGGCCCCGAAGCTCCGCCAGCCGCCGCCATGAGTAGCTTTGGAGCTGGGTGAGACCCTCTCGTAGACCCTCTCCTCCCTGCACCCCCGGGGCCTGGATCCCAGGTCTCGCCTCGCCCTCGCCAGGGACCCAAGCTCCGGAGTTTCACCTCTTTCCCCTGGCGAAGGAAATGTGGAGACACGCCCCTTCACCGCTTCCCTTGCTGATTGAAGTTTGGGCACTGTGGGACTGGGGGTGGGGAGCACTGGGAGCGCGGTGCTGATTAGGAGGGAGGGGCCCCTGGTAACTCCCATCTTCCAGGATCACGTCCCTGCCACTTCGTGCTGTGTGATCTTTGGCGATCACTGCCTCTCTGGGCCTGTGTCTTAGGCTCTGCAAGATCAACCGAGCAAAGCACACGGCCTGCAGAGAGGCAGCGCTCCGCTCCTTACGCGGCCCGCATTATTCATCGGACACCTCCGGGGAGTGGTGGGGCAGGGGAGTGGTGGGGCAGGGGAGTGGTTTCTCTCCTTTTCTGTCCCGTCTGTTAATTAGGGCGCTTTTTCTCCCCCTTTCCTGACAGCAAAACCAAAGAAGTTATCTTCAGCATGGGTGAGTGGGGAGAGGGGAAGGGGCATGGTTGGGGATCGCAGGAGGCCTGGGACTCTGGTTTATGGAGCCGTTGCCTCTCTGGCCTCAGTTTCCCCGCCCTTTTTTTTTTTTTTAAGTGAAGCCTGAAAGGGAGAGGGAATAGGGGGGTAGGGGCTGGTGTCAGCGCCTGACCTTTAGGGGTGTCCCTGCAGAGGAGGGCTCCGTGAAAATGTTCCTGAGAGGGCGCCCTGTGCCCATGCTGATTCCGGATGAGCTGGCGCCCACGTACAGCCTGGACACGCGCTCGGAGCTGCCATCCAGCCGTCTCAAGCTGGACTGGGTGTATCCTTTTGCTCTAATCCCTTCCTCCCCACCCCTCATCCCCTGGGCTCCAGGGGCGAAAGTTCTTCTGGTATGAGACTTCAAGAGGGAGGGTCTTTGCCCTGAATCAGGAGGGACATGCGGGCCTCTGTAGCCTGAGGGGTCAGGATGACCATGGAGTCAGAAGGGAGCCAGAGGAAAGCAGATTAGCTGAAATGACCTTTTATGACTCACAGAAAGCAGCAAATGTTTGCTGAGTGCCTTCCATATGTCAGATGCTCTTCTATATTCCAGGCGTGAACCAGAGCTCACCTTCTAAAGGGGGCAGGGGCGTGGGCGGGGCGGGAGAAAAGGTACTAGAAGCCAGTGGTCAAGTAAACAAGGTAATTTCAGTTAAGTAATAAATGCTGGGAACACAGGAACCCAAGGTCATGTGCGAGGAGTCACTATTTCTCTAAGGAGGGGGCCTCTGAGTTGCACGAATTAAGCACTTAAGAGCCAGCATAGGAAGAACTAGAAGAAGAATGTTCCAGACAAAGGGCACAGCAGGTATGAAGCTCTGTGGCCATTGAGAGCTTAGTGTATTTGAGAAACAGAAGAAGTTGGAAATGGTGAAGAACCCTGGCAGAAATGGATTGAAACTCCGGCCCAGCCTCTGGCCGGCTGTGTGACCCTGGACAAATCTCCTTGCCTCTCTGTGCCTCAACTGTCATCTGAAAAATGGGTTTCGTGATCTCAGATTTATAAGGCTATGAAACAGTGTGTAAAGGGGCCAAGCTCAAAACGTGCCTCATAAACAGGGATTGATAAAATTGTAACTACTCATTATTATAGAACAGGCACTGTTGTAAAGTGTTTATGGATAAATATGGTGAATGATACAATCCTTCTCTTTTGTAGAATTGAAAATATATTTGTACAAGCAGCAGCCTCGGAGAGCTATTTGAAGCCTGCAGGTTGAGAATTATGACCCCCCACTTTCTGGATGAGAAAACTGAGTCCAAGAGAGGGGACCTAGCACTATCCTAGGGAGTCAGAACAGTTCCAAGGCAAAGAATTCTTAACTGTGTGGCCCAGGCTTTTTGCAAAAAGCCTATAGGGGCTTGAAATCAGCATCCTAGGGACCCAGTTCCTGTCCTCTTCTCTCTGGCTTGGTTTCTGCTCTGGAGGAGGCAGGGTTGTTGGAACCCAGAGTCCCTTAGAGACAGCTGGAAGTATTCAAGAGAATCAAAGCACACTAAGCTGTTGTACCAGGCTGGGCCAGCTGGGGCTGCAGGAATCACCGTGGGCCTCAGATGCCCTGGCCCCAAAATAACCGCAGGGCAGAGCAGTTTTCTGTGGGGTCACAATAGATGGGTCAGCATTCATTTGGATATTTTCTGAACATCTGGGGCCAAGGGCTGGACGCCTGCCCTCCTAGGGCTCCCCGTCCAGTGTCGGGATAGGACTCCTTGACAGTGACAACCCATAGTGATCAGGGCAGGAATGGGGGAACCCAGAGGGGCAGCTGACCCAGCCTGGGGGTCATGGAGGGCTTCCCAGAGGAGGAGTTCTAGAAATGAACAAAACAGCCCAGTCTTGGCCACTGGAGAACTCATAGTCTCATTGGGGAACAGGAACAGTTAACAGATTAGCCAGGTAATTACTGAGGGAGTTGAAGTGACAACTGAGAAGAGTAGCAGGTAGAATGTACGAGGCAAAGTGAAAAAGGTTCGAGGCAAAGTGAAAAAGGTTCGTATCAAGGCCTGGAGTCAGGATCTTGGTATTTTCAGGGACTCCAAGATCAGAGAGCATCAAAGAGGGCAGAAGCCCCATTGAGGTCAGAAAGGGCCCAGCCAGGTCAATGGTGGGGGGAGGGGCACAGAGCTGTCTGAACAAAGGAGTCAGCAATTCCTGTGTCTGCTCTGTCCCAGGGTCTGATCTGTCCCAGGGTCTGATCTGAGCACAAGGGACAGAGCAGTGAACAAAACAAAGATTCCTGCCTTCTTGGAGTAGTTACTATAGCTGGGGAGGCAGTTAAACCATGTGGGATTCTGACGAGTATAGGACAGAAACATAAGTAGGGGAGGGGAGGCAATGAGGGTACATGAGTGTGCGTTTTTTTTTTTTAAGATTTTATTTATTTATTTGATCGAGAGAGAGAGATCACAAGTAGGCAGAGAGGCAGGAAGTAGAGAGAGAGGAGGAAGCAGGCTCCCTGCTGAGCAGAGAGCCTGTTGCGGGCCTCGGTCCCAGGACCCCAAGATCATGACCCAAGCCGAAAGCAGAGGTTTCAACCCACTGAGCCACCCAGATGCCCTGAGTGTGCGGTTTTCAATAGCATGAGCAGGAAAGGCCTGTCTGAGTTGGAGCAGAGACCCAGAGGAGGTGAGGAAACCATGGAGAGAGGAAGGGGAGGAGGACTCAGGTAGAGGAAACAGCAAATGCAAAGACCCTATGGTGAGAACAGAGAGGAGGCCAGTGTGAGTGGAGCCTGACTCAGGAATGAGGAATCAGGCCCAGATCAGGCCAGACCTCGTGTCTGGGCTTTTGTAAGGATTTTGACTTTTGTTTCGAGTTACTTGGGACCCATGGGAAGATTGGAGCAGATGTGAGCTAACAGTGTTAACAGGTCTAAACAGGATCTTCTGGAGAGGGAGGCGGGGGTTATATTGGTGCTCTGTGGCTGCTGTAACAAATTACCACAAACTTGGTGGCTTAAAGTTTCTCTCACAGTTCCGGAGGTCAGAAATCCAAAGTCAGAGTGCCAGGTGGTCCATACTTCCCCCCCCCCGCAGAGGCTCTGGGGAAGAACTTGTCCCATGTCTGGCTCCTGGCTTTGTGGCTGCCCGCAGCCCTTTGGGGTCCTTAGCCTATAACCACTCTGCGTCGGTCCAGTCTGATTTTCCTGTGGGTCCCATCCCACAGTCCCTGCAGAGTTCGCACCTTTTCCTCTCTGACTCTTACAAGGGCGCTTGTCCACCCACATGATAACCCAGGACAGTCTCATTTTGAGATCCTTCATAATATCTGCAAAGACTTCTTTCCCAAGTGAGGTCCATGCACAGGTTTCCACGGGTTAATATTTTGGTGGACGTATTGTGGGGGGGGATACCACCCACACACACACACACTCGCTGGGGATCTGAGTGGAAGCCGGAAAACCTAAGCCCAGTTTTTGAGTCTGGTTGTCAGTGCGCATGTGCAATGCCAGACAAGCTCCTTGACGGGCCCCCGGGCATCTCCAGCTATGGCTACCGTGGCCGAGACTGCCGGGCCAACCTTTACCTGCTACCCACTGGGGAGATCGTGTACTTCGTGGCCTCCGTGGCCGTGCTGTACAGTGTGGAGGAGCAGAGGCAGCGGCATTACCTGGGTCACAACGATGACATCAAATGGTAAAGGCTGGGGGCAGGGGGCGGGACAGAGGGGGGCCAGGCCTTTGCTTGACCTGACTTGGGGGAAAAAACAAAAAATGGATACCTTATCAGTATTTTAAAGGGCAGTGAATTCACCCAGGTGCCTGGATTTTTCACTTCTTTTGGAAAATCCCACAATATGTGGGAGCCAGGTGGAGACAGCCCCTTTAAGTGGGTGCACTGTCCTGGCCACCATTTGGGTCCAGGCCTGAGCTCTGTGGGTATTTGAGTTAGAGACCCCAGGCCAGAGTCTTGTATCTGAGCCCAAGTATCCAGAAAGTGCCGCCTTATTGTTAATGGGCAAAATCGGTGTTTATTGGCCAAATAACTCACTCAACCAACTTGTGGAATGAATAGGCAGGATTTGTGACTTGTCCTGCTCTAGGACGGGTCCCGGGCTGCTGTGAGCCCCCTCCCTGCCCCTGAGCCCTGTTCATCTGCCCTCTCTCTCAGCCTGGCTGTGCACCCCGATATGGTCACCATCGCCACCGGCCAGGTAGCAGGCACCACGAAGGAGGGGAAGGTAACAGATTGGAGGGGGCGGCACCTGGAGACCGGGGTGGGGTGGCAGCAGGGCAGACAGCTGGGCCCCCCCCAGGTAACGGCTCTTTCTTCCTTGCAGCCACTACCCCCTCACGTGCGCATTTGGGACTCAGTTTCCCTCTCCACCTTACATGTGCTGGGCCTGGGGGTATTTGACAGAGCTGTGTGCTGTGTGGGCTTTTCCAAATCTGTAAGTCCTCTGGGGCCCTCCATCTGCCCCCTCACCTCCAAAGTCAGGAGCAAGGCTTCACCCCTCCCCTAACCATCCCCACAACTTTGGGGTGGGGCCAACCTTCACTGTGACAGCAGAGGTGTAGGCCACCCCCCTGGCAGAATTCCAGGCCCTCAGGCTGAGCTCCCATCTTTGTGACTTCACAGGGCTGCTCCTTTAGCCCTTGGAGGGGAGATACACATGACCTGCTTGTCCCCAGATGAACTCATGCTTGTTGTGTTTTTTTTGGCACCAACTTTCATCCTCCAAAGATCCTTATCCCATAAGCATTGGAGCCCAGCGTGTAGGGCCTTGTGGTTCCCTGTGCCTGCTTGGTGGGTGTCGGCAGGATGGGCGTTGGCAGGTCTGGGTGAGATAAGCCCAGAAATGGAGAGTAAGAGTTGAGGAATTTGTGGAGCAGTTTGACATTCCCCACCACATCCAAGTCTGTGATTGGTAGGCTTTTTAATCATATTTCACATTTTTATCAAAATGTATTCTACCAAAGTACTGATGTGCAAGGGATTGAGAAATAAAAAACAACCAGTCCTCCTACCAATTGTGTAAGAAGCACTGATTAGAGGCTCATGGATTTTCTGAGATTCAAGGAGTCCTTTGAGAGTGCTCTGGGTGTAGGGTGGTGGGGAGAAAAGTTATTTTGTTGCCACAGTGTGTGTGTATAGGGACAGAGGAACCCTGCAAAATCAAAATTACCCTGTTTAACCAAAGTTAGAAACACCCAACATTTTATCAACTTGATTATTGAATTCCACCTATGTAAAAATTTCTCCTTATAAGAGTACAGATTAGATGATCTTAGGATTCCTGACCACATGGGGACTGCAGAGAAAGAGCTGAGGGTAAAGGAGATGAATTTCTTACGGACAAGTCATTTCAAAAGGAATATTCTAGAAACCCTTTAAAATGTGTGTCTGGCTGCCAGACAGGGAGTGTATTTGAATGTGTTTCATATAATATGCCTGGAGCTTTGAAAATCTTAAAACAGGCCTGTGTGGGAAATGCCCCTGTGGGCAAAATGTTGAGGGGATGAACCCTGACCCACCTCCAACCCCCTCCTCTCTCCTCCTTCTAGAACGGCGGCAACCTGCTCTGTGCAGTGGACGAATCCAACGATCACATGCTTTCCGTGTGGGACTGGGCCAAGGAGGCCAAGGTGGTGGATGGCAAGGTGGGGTGACTGTTCTCATCCCCTCTCCTTGGGGTGCCTCTGTGGGACTGGCTGGAGCTCAGCGGTTAGGAGTCTGGAACCAGAGACACGTCTAAGTTTAAGCTTTACCATTTGGTGGCAGTGTGACGTCCGGCAAGAGGCTTGCCTCTCTGGGTCTTGATTACCTCATCTGTAAAATGGGGATAATGGTAGCATCTTCCTAATAGGACCTTAGCTTTGATGTTGGGATGCAGGGGTGCTGGACCAGGCCCAACAGAAAGTTCGATACGAGGCAGCTACTGACCGTGGCCTTGCAATGTCCAGAACATTGACTGGCATCTCTGTGTGGGCGTGACTTCTAGATGAGTAATCTGAGGCAGGTAGAGGGGAGAGCTACTAGCCTCAAGTCACATGCCTGTTTGGGGCATGAGTTCTGGATGGGCCCCACAGTCTGTGGACAGAGAACTACTGTTTGAGAGGCCAGGCTCTGGAGTCAGACTTGTGTGAGTTGATTTTGGATTTGACTCTTCCCTGGCTGTGTGGCCCAAGGCAGGGGCCTTCCCCTCTCTGAGCCTCATGTCTTCATCAGTGATGAAGAGTGCTAATGAGCCTCAGCTCACACTATCTGTGAGGATTATAAGAGTTACTGGATGAGGTGCTTAGCAGAGTACTTGATTCGCAGTTGGGGGTCTGCTGTTACGTTCACGAAGATGGCAGTAATGCTTGGCTGGCTGGCTGGCACTGCCTCCTGTACTTTAGTTTGCCTGTACAGTAAAGACACAGGCAATTAGGGTGTGCAGTGCACAACCCGCACAGCTGTATAGGGCAGTCCTATGTGGGGTGGCCCCAGTGGCTTTAAGGTCCTCATTCAGAATCTTCTCCACTCCCCAAAGTGCTCCAATGAAGCTGTGCTGGTGGCCACCTTCCACCCCACGGACCCCACCCTGATCATCACTTGCGGGAAATCCCACATCTACTTCTGGAGTGTGGAGGGGGGCAGCCTGAGCAAGCGGCAGGGCCTCTTTGAGGTAAGTGACAGACTGGCTCTGAAGGAGGCAGGCAAAGACACCCAAGCAGATGACAAAACAGAGGACACCAGAGGGTTCCAGAGGGTTTAGAGGGTTCCAGAGGCTAGAGATTATGGGAATGCTGGGAATGGTGTTTCCTGCCAGGGCTTCAGTTTCCTTATCCATACTGTGAGGAGAATCCTCCTTAACTCTCAAGTTGTGAGGCTTCAATGGGGTGAAGAGTATAGCAGCTCCTAGAAGATAGTGCATGCTGGGTAAGCAGTACTGTGCTTGCCAAGAATAAAAACAGCAAGGCCAGAGGCAGACTGGCCAAAGAGGTATGTGCCCAGTGCACCCTGAGGGGGGTAGGGGGGAGGGAGCTGGGAGAGACGATGCAGGGGCACCTCTGAAAGGGCTCACTTGCCTCTGGTGAGACCTGGGGCTTTCACCCCAAAAAGGGAGGCCTTGAGAACACCAGGTACAGATGAAACAGATACTGAGGAAAGGGTGGGTCAAGGCGGAGAGAAGGACATAGAGATAGAGGGTGGGGAAGGAGAGAGAAAAAGAGAGGGGTGGGGCGGAGCTGGGGAGCCAGTGATGGAGAGGGGGAAAGCTGGGGATAGAGGGGGAGAAAAAAAGGCGATCCAGGGAAGGGAAGAGAGGCACCCAGGAACAGAGGACAAAGGAGAGCCAATGCAGAGGGAGAGTCAGAGGCAGAGAGCGGACAGAAGAAAAGTCAGAGAGGAGACAGGAAATGGGGTCAGGGGGAGGGCAAGGGAGACAATGGGGTCCGAAGCTTTCACCACGGAATGATCCATAGAGGCAGGTTGGAGATGGGATGCTCCACACAGGGCCTCAAACCCAAGAACATAGAAGGGATCCCCTGGACCATGGTCTGGATGGGGGAGGGGTGAGCTTTGAGAGGCTCTCTGCTTCAGAGCCTTCTGACACTTGCCCTTCTCCTCCACCCTAGAAACACGAGAAACCGAAGTATGTGCTGTGTGTGACCTTTTTGGAGGGAGGCGATGTGGTCACCGGGGACTCTGGGGGGAACCTATATGTCTGGGGCAAAGGTCAGTGTCACCCCATATGTTCGGTCCTCCCCCCAGTCCTCCTAACCCACTTTGGCTGAGCCTTCCTCTGCCCCAGCTTATGTGGACCCTCTGACAAAATAGGCTGAATCCTTACTCGCCTAATTCCCACCCCACCCCCCATCAATGCTCAGCTCCATATCCCCATCTCCAGGAAATCTGTTACTCCCCACCCTTGTCCCCTGCAAATCCTGTGGTGGGGATCAAGTTTGAATGATAATCGAATGAGCTGGTTAACCCTCGTGTGGCTGGCTGGCTGGCAGGCTGGATGGATGGTTTGTCCCAGAGCACTAAATAGAAGAGTAAGGGAATGAGTGAGGGTGTTGTCTTACTCAGTGAATGAAAGGTTGAGTGAGTGAATGCACTATCCTTGATGGTGAATGGTCGGGTGGATGAACAAGTAAATGAATGAATGGTTATACCAACCGATGGATTGGTGCGTTGTCCCAGCAAAGGCTAACAGGGTGAATAAAAGCTTGCCCCAGCCTTTGTGTGAATTATGAATGAAGAAATGAATGGGTTGTCCCAGCAGATGGATGACGTGAACCACTCAGTGAGTTTTTGGGCCCGGGTACGTTTGTTTTCATATACATGAGGCTCCTTATTCAAGGCTGCACTGAATATTCCCATTTTAGAGATGAAAAACCATAGGCTCACAGAAGGGAAATGACCCAGGAAGTGGGCAAGCCGGGCACCCTGCCCCACTGCACAGGCCTGAGTCAGGTGTTGCTTTGTGGCCGAGACACGGTTGCCCCATCTGTAGTATGGGTATAATATCATTACTTCGACACCACATTGTTTTGAACGTCCCTTGAGTTTAGACAGTTGAAAATGAGCTCGGGATCATTGGTGGTGTATCTTTCTCAGCAGACCGTGAGTTTTCGAGGGCAGAGGCCGCACTGATTCATTTCCATATCCCCCGACCCACCCCTCGGGCCATCCCATGGGCCGCGGGGTGGGTGGAAAGATAAGTGGACAGGATGATGTGTGTACATGTCTGAGTTGAAGGATGAGGGCTGAGGAGAACTGTTCCTCTGGGTCCCTGTCCCAGCCCCCTCCCTACTCCTTGGCCTGTAGTCTTGCTTCCTTGAATTTCATTTGTTCTCAACCAAGTGTAAGTCTGGCCCGTTCTCCTACCAAATTCTTCCATTGCTCCCAAGTTCCCTCAGGACAGCATCCGGGTTACTCACTCAGGCCTCCATGACCCTGCGTGGTCTGGCCCTGCTTTCTCTGGCCCCTTGCATGTTACATGTAGCCATCCATACCAGATTCCTTTAGGAAGACTTTATTTACTAGAGAAAGAGAGAGAATGAGAGCATGTGTGTGTGCGTGTGCACCAGCGGGGGGGGGGGTGGGGAGTGGGGAGAGGAAGAGGAAAAGAATCCCAAGCAGATTTAACGCTGAGAGCAGAGCCCAAGGTGGGGCTCGGGGCTTGCTCCTACAACCCTAAGATCATGACCTGAGCTGAAACCAGGAGTCAGACACTCAACCAGCTGCGCCACCCAGGCACCCAAGACCAGATTTCTTATAGTTCCCTAAATAGTGCATGCTCTCTCTTCCTCTCTTCCCTTTGCACACCTTATTCCTTCTGCCTGCAGCATTCTTTGACGCTCTCTTGCCCTAGCTAACTCCTACTCATCCTTCGCATACTTGCTGAGCCATCTCTTCCAGGAAGCTCCCCCAACCTACCAGGCTGGGTTTCCTCTTTGGGATCCCACAGTCTCCTGTGTTTCCCCATCCTAACCCCAACCACCTTGGGTGGCTACTGACTGATAGTAGGTCTGTCTCTGAAATTGAGTTCAATAATTGAGCCCCATAATGGCAAGATCTGACATTGTCTTGGTCATGACTATGTCCCCAGTATCACCCAGCTAAAGCTAAAACTGGGTCCAAAGTAACTTCAGATAAAATAATTTTTGATTGAAAGGGTTAATGAATGAATGAGTTGATGGTCAAATGAACAGATGAGTGATAGATGGGTGAATGGGTAGATGAATGGGAAAACAGGTGGCAAATGGGCAGATGTTTGGATAGAAGGATGGATTGACAGATGGATGATGGTTGGATGAAAGACGTGAATGGATGGATGAGAGGTGGATGGATGGATGCATGGATGGATAGATGGGGAGGTGAATGGATGGTGGATAACAGGGTGGATGGATGAAGGGGTGGATAGATGGATGGATGACGGGGTGGATGGATGGATGAAGGGATGGATAGATGGATGGATGACGGGGTGGATGGATGGATGAAGGGGTGGATAGATGGATGGATGACGCGGTGGATGGATGGATGAAGGGGTGGATAGATGAATGAAGGGATGGGTGGGTGGTGGATGGATGAAGGGGTAGATAGGTGGGTGGTGAGTGAGGAGGTGAATAGATCAAAAGTGGATAGGTGGATGGGTAGATGTTAGTTCAGATGGTTGAATGGATGGATGAAAAGGTATTGGAATAGATAGGTACTGAGTAGGTGAATGGCTGAATGTAGGATAGAGCATTCCAGGTGCTTTCAGGGGTCTGTACAGGGGCAACCTCCCCGTGCTGATCTCTGCCCCTGGCCACCCCTCCTTGCCCCCACAGGTGGGAACCGCATCACACAGGCGGTGCTGGGCGCCCACGATGGCGGTGTGTTTGGGCTCTGCGCCCTGCGGGACGGGACGCTGGTGTCCGGAGGGGGTCGTGATCGTCGGGTAGTCCTCTGGGGTTCTGACTGCAGCAAGCTGCAGGAGGTGGAGGTGAGGAGGGGGAGAGCCTCCTATCAAGGTGAAGGGACCTCCTCCCATCCCATCAGGGCTCCAAATAGATTCTCCTCTCCCCTACTGGTCTCCCCCACCCCTTCTGTGCATGGGTCCTACCCTTATCTGCCCCTGCCCCCCACCTTCAGGTCCCGGAGGACTTTGGCCCAGTGCGCACCGTGGCAGAGGGCCGGGGAGACATGCTGTACGTGGGCACCACCCGCAACTCCATCCTCCAGGGCTCTGTCCACACCGGCTTCTCACTGCTTGTCCAGGTGAGCGCCTCTCCCGCATCTGCCCTCCTCCCTACATCTCTCCATCTGTCTTTCCACTTTCCTTTCTCAGCACCTCTCTGCCTCATCCCTTTTCCTCTGGCCTGGCAAACCCCACTCACCTTCCCTTTACCTGCACCCACCCCATAAACCCACTGCCATCCCAGGACCCCTGCCCCAGAACTCCTCATGGTCTGGCAGCCAGCAAGTCCAACCCCAGGACCCTGCTGCAGCCGTGCCACTCCCTGCCCCCGTGATCAGGGGTGGTGTCCGTTTCTGTTGGTAAGTGCCCGGGCACGTGGTCCCCACACATCTTGGGCCACAAACCTCCCAGGTCCCAGCTCCCTGGATCTGGGAAGGCCCTCAGAGGCTGTCTGTTTTCCTTCTTGCAGCTCAGATGCCCACTCCTCCCTCCTGGCATGCCCATACCCTAGCCCGCACCCAGTGAACGCCCCACCCCCACCCCACCCCCCAACGAGGGGCCCAATAGTATATTAACGTGGTTTGGAACAGGAATTCTGGGGCGTGACTGCTTGGGATCAAGTCCCCTCCCTGTCACTTGCTAGCTTTGTGATGTGAGGCAGTGAGGAGCCTCTGTGTGTCTGGGAAATGGGACAGTAACAGAACCCGTCTTCATGGGGGGACTCCATGAGTCCATTCCTGTTCAGCATTTAGGATGGTGCCTGGCACAGAAGTCTTGGCCAAAGTTACTCCTTCATGGTGGGGCTGTTTCCTCCTCCTTCCATGCCCTTTTCCTCTCACAGCCTGGGGCCCATGCTCCTGTTTCTAGGTCTCTCTGTGCCTCCGGCTTCCATGGCACGTGAAGGCAAACAAGGGTTAGAGGGATTTTCTAGATGTCTCAAGGCCAGAAGGGACCTTAGCAACCTCTAAAAATGATACCAATATTACATGTTGATTATATAATTAATAGGTTAATGTATTATTAGAACTTTATTAGTCACATTAATCATTATACTAATGTCAACGATTATCACTGTTCAGTGTTATTTCGTAGTGTATTAGTAGTGTATGTTAATAAAAATAGTTATAGTTAGCCACTTCCACTTTGAGAGCTTTGTACTAGCCTCGGACACTTTCTATCCATGCTTCAAGGGAGCACAGCAATGTCTTGATTCACATATGGGGATGAGTCCCATTTTACGGAAGATTAAACTGAGGATCCAGGGAGAAGTCACCTGACCCATCAGTCAGAGGGGGCTGAGGTCAGACTCCCCAGGCCGAGTACTGTCCCTGGGATCCCATGGCCTTCTGAATGCCACCTGACCCCCAGGGTCCAGCTCCCACCCGGCATGGCTCTCCCTCTGCCTAGGTGGAGACAGCATTTCCCAAAGCCATACACCAGGGCAGACGGCTGCTCAGTCACAGCCTCCTCCAGACACACGGGGGACAGGTTCTTCCCTGGGTCCCCTGTGGCCCCAGTGTGTTGCTGGAGCTAGTCTAGCACTATTTTTTTTTTCCTTAAGACTTTATTTATTTATTTTGAGAAAAAGAGCATGAATGGGGGGGCGGGCTGGAGGACCAGAGGGAGAAGCAGACTCCTGGCTAAACAGGGAACCCGACGTGGGGCTCAGTCCCAGGACCCCGAGATCCTAACCTTAGCTGAAGGCAGGTGCTCAACCGGCTGATCCCCCAGGTGCTCCTAGTCCAGCACTTCTTTCTGGCAGCAGGCTCCGTGGGGAAAGGGCCTAGATTGGCCATCTCCACACTGCTGTCTCCCCTTTCCACCAGGGCCACGTGGAAGAGCTGTGGGGCCTGGCCACGCACCCCAGCCGGGCACAGTTTGTGACATGCGGGCAGGATAAGCTGGTCCATCTGTGGAGTGCAGAGTCCCACCAGCCCTTGTGGAGTAGGGTCATTGAGGTAAGGGGACGGGAAACCCGGCACCCTGTGCTAACAGAACCGCCTGTCTCAAGGTGTCTGGGTTTAGCGCACTGAACGGAAACCACCTCAAGTCTTTAAGCAGACTGGGATTTATATATATTGATACACACACATATATATATATTTTAAAGGTTTTATTTATTTGAGAGAAAGAGTGTGTGCCTGTACACAGAGTGGGGGGAGGGGCAGAGGAACAAGCCGACTCCCTGCTGAGCGCAGAGCTGGACACAGTGCTCCATCCTAGGACCCTGAGATCATGACCTGAGCTGAAGCTGGATGCTTAACCCACTGAGCCCCCCCCGGGGAACCCCAAAGCAGAAGGGGATTTAATGCAGGGAGAGGGGTGTTTACAGACTTGCTTGGAAGGTGTGGAGGGGCGGGCTCTCCCCAGAAAGGAGGCCCAGAGCCCTCTGCCACAGTCAGGAGGGTGGGGTCAGGAGCACCAAGTTAAGAAAGTGCCATCGTCCTCGCCTGGGAACCAGGAAGCTGGGGTCACTGTGCTGGCTGGCTCAGGAGCTGCCCTCTTCCATACATGGGACCCGCCAATGAACTTTAAAACATAAACAGAATTAAGACTTCAGTGCCTAGTGGCCCCCATATTGGGAAGTACAGATCACGAACATCTCCATTGCTGTAGAGGCTTCTGTTGGACTGGCCTGTCCCTGAGCAGCCCAGCGCTGGCCCCATTTGCCCTGTATACTTGATACTCTGTGCTCTTGCCTTTCAAGGCTGGCGATTGAGCACAAAGGTGGCAAATGCCATTGCTTTCTCAGCCCAGATGACAAGTGGAAGAGCGGGGCATCTGCCTTCGGTCTTCCGGAGCCCACAAGAGCGCAACAGATCGTCTGACCCAAATCACAGTGGGGACCCTAGCTGCAAAGGATTCTGGGCAGTGTAATTTTTAAGCTCCCCTGCCTCTTCCCCCGGGACACTGGAACATCAGTCCGTTATATCTCCTGCGCCACTCTTTGAGGCTTTGCTCCAGGAGTGCCGGGTTACCTTTGATCCTAGAACACTTGATGGCCTTTGAACTCCTCTGAGTCAGGCATGGTATGCTCTGGAAATTGTTAGGGCCGGGTATCATCATCCTTATTCTGGCGTTGGACCACCTAGGAATCAGAAATGCAGAACTCTTCATCCCTTCCCCAGAGCCTCTGATTCAGGAGTTCTATATTTGGGACCGGAAATCTGCAAGTTGGTAACGAGCTCCCTTAGATTCTTCTGATTTGGGCAGCTTGTCGACCATGACCAGAGTTGCTGGATTTGCACAGTACCCACTTCATCCTTTTAATTTCTCGCAAGCTCCACAAGGCAGTGGGGGATGACAGATCCCTGCTTGGAAAAAAGCACAGAAAGGTTTAAAAAAATAACTTTCCTATCACCATGTAATTGTACTCATAACCAGCCTTTGGGGAGTGCTTCCTGTAGGTTACCTGGCCTACTAGCTTACTGTTCTAAGGACTTCACATCTTGCCTATAACAGTTCTGCGAAGGATTCAGAAATTCTGCAGAATTTGCCAGACGAGGCAGGCCAGGCTTAGACAGGGAAGGTTATTTGATGTCCCATAACTAGGAAGCGTCAGAGCCACCATGTGAATCCAGGCCTGATTCCAAGGTGCCCCATTACCCTGTGAACCAACCAGATGCCCCCAACATTCAAGAAATGGAAATACCCATTGCTGGGAACTACACAAAGGTGTGGGGAAATTGGCTTTTGGACCTGCCTGGTGAGGAGTTGATAGAATTTTATGGAAAGCGAGTTGGCATTATCTATCAAAGGTCTTAAAACTATGGATACCCTGAGTCCCAACAAGCTCACTTCTAGAAAGTTACCTAGGGAAGTCACAGGTGAGTAAAGCTGGGGGAGTTTAGCCCAGGATTGTGAAAGGCTCCAGTCAGTAGTGATGGCAGGAATGTTTTCTGTTTGAGGTGAGGAAAGGAGGGTGGTACAGGAAAGGAGGGTGGTTTGGAAATGTCTGGCAGCAGAGGAAGGTGATGGCCTTCAGGATCAGGCTGAGAGTTGGCTTGGGTCGGTGAACGATGGCTGGATAGATCGGAGACCCCAGCTCAGCCCTGCCTCTTTCCCCTCAGGACCCTGCCCGCTCTGCTGGCTTCCACCCCAGTGGCTCTGTCCTGGCTGTGGGCACAGTGACTGGCAGGTAAAGCTGAGTGGGGCATTTGGGGAGAGCTGCTCTGCTACCCCTGAGAACTGTCCTTTGACACCCATCTCTCTATCCTATGTCCCCAGAGCCCACAGAATCTGTAATTAAGACTATTCACCAGACTGTTCTCCTGACATTTGTCTGGAGTCAGCCTCTCCCAGATCTTTTCTGGGGTCCCTCCCTTAGGCCCCGGAGATTTCTTCCCCCCCCCCCACATACACCAATCAGCTCACACCCCCTCCCCCAATCATGCCTTCTCCTTAAAGATGGCTGCTCCTGGACACAGAGACCCATGACCTGGTGGCTATCCACACCGATGGCAATGAACAGATCTCAGTGGTCAGCTTCTCTCCGGGTAAGCAGCGGGGCCCAGGGATCTTGGAGAAGCCAGGTCTGGGAACTGAGGCTCAGTCACTAGTAGGGGGATGGAGTGGCCGGCACCTGTGTGGCCTGGCCAAGGGTCCAGTCTAGGACTGTAACGGGACGGATCTTGGGACAGCTGAGGAGACTGGAATAGCGGGGGGGCTGAGTCAGAGAAGGGGGTAGAGCCTGGGTGCTTCCTCATAGCCCCCCTCCCCCTCCCCCAGACGGGGCGTACCTGACCGTGGGCTCCCACGACAACTTGGTGTACGTGTATACGGTGGACCAGGGTGGCCGCAAGGTCAGCCGCCTGGGCAAGTGCTCGGTGAGTGGGCAGTGGCCCCCAGCCCGCGCCGCCACCCCTTCCAGGGGCTGCAGAATTAACCAGTTTTCTCCTTCAAGGGAGCACAGCTTCAACGCTACTGACTGCCCAGATCACTTCAAGAAGTCTTAGCCCCGCCCACACATTGCCCCCACCCCCACCCCCAACCCGTGTTATAAGCCCGCCCCTCTGTGTCTAGCCATGCCCACCTGTTCTAAACTCCCCTTGTGTTCTAAGCCCTTTGTCTGGCCCTGCCCCTCACAGTCTGGCCCCGCCCATGGGAGTCTGGCCCCGCCCCTGCGCTCCGAAGGTCCTGTATCCTTCCTTTGGCCTCCTTGTGTTTTCACCCTACCTTTGTATTTTGCCTTCCACCTCTCCTGGTCTAATCCCACCCCGTTTGGCTCTAACTCCACCCCTTCCCTCCCCCCTTCCCCACACAGGGCCATTCCAGTTTTATCACCCACCTGGACTGGGCCCAGGACAGCAGCTGCTTTGTCACCAACTCCGGGGATTACGAGATTCTGTACTGTGAGTGCTCTGAAAGCCAAAGGCTGCCCTCCTTCAGCTTCCTTATTTCCAAGTGAGATTGCTGTAGACCTCCCTGACTTCCCGGCAGGGGGGCAGGGCTTTCTGGTCTCTCTCCTCAGGCTCCAGCATTCAAGGGCTGTTCTGATTTATGGGGTCTCCTGGCCGAGGATTTGCTCCCCTTTCTGGTTCGATGGGTGGGGCACAGGTTTCTGAGCAGGTTGTCACCACCCATGTTCTAGCGCCTTCAGCCAGGTCTGGAGAGGTAGAATGAACCCTAGGACCTTAGCCTCCTGTCACAGACCTCCGTGGTCCTGGACTGTAAAATGCATGGGTCAAGTCAGTAGTTCTTTGTGCCTTGTTTTCTGCTCTAGGGGACCCGGCTACCTGTAAGCAGATCACTAGTGCAGATGCTGTAAGGAACGTGGAATGGGCCACGGCCACTTGCGTGCTGGGATTTGGGGTGTTCGGTAAGTTCTGGAGTGGGGGAGGTCCCACTGAGGGAAGGAGTTCCAAGAAACATCCTCCACTGGTGGCTCTCAGAGTCTCTTATTGGTTATCCCCATGCCCAGCGTGGGTCCTGCCACCATGAGCCTCACAGTCCATGGAGAAGACAGACCCATCCCCAAGACAGCCCAGGCTGGGGCTGGGCTGCCACCGGACCCCAGGCTGGGAGGGCATCAAGGAGGGCTTCCCACAAAAGCAGAGAGGTGGCAGAGAACTTGGCATTTGGAAAAATCCAAGAGGGCAGGAGGGCTAAATCATTGTGGAGTTCAAGGGGAGCCCTAGGAGGAGGAGGCTGGAGCAGCATGGGGCAGAGCCTAAGGGTCATACTAAGAAACCTGGGCTTTCTGGGGTGCCTCGCTGGCTCAGTCGGAAGAGCATGTGGCTCTTGATCTCGAGGTCGGGAGTTGGAGCCCCATCTGGGGTGTAGCTATGACTTACATAAATTAAACTTTAAAAATTTTTTTAAAGAGGCGGCAGTGGCCTGGGCTCTCTCCCAAGGCCACCAGGGAGCCACAAAAGGATTTTGAGCAGTGGTAGGCCAAGGTCAATTACACATTTAAAAAAGATCATTCTAGTTTCATCCCTGACCAGAGACAGGCTAGGTGGGAGGAAGGCAGGGAGGCTGGGAGCTGCTCACCCCAGGGGCCCCTGAGCCCAACTGACCTCTCACCCGCACCCACCCCTCATCTTGCCCACAGGGATCTGGTCCGAGGGAGCAGATGGTACTGACATCAATGCAGTGGCCCGCTCCCATGACAGGAAGTTGCTGGCTTCAGCTGATGACTTCGGCAAAGTCCACCTGTTCAGTTATCCCTGCTGTCAGCCCCGAGTGAGTCCCCCTCGGGGGGCTGGCAGAGTGGGGATAACAGGCAGCCTTTGAGGCAAGAGTGAGACAACATGCCCTGGGCCTCAGTTTCCCATCTGTACAAGGAGGGCAGTGACTTGATCCTAAGGGTTGTTCTTAACCTCAAAGTTGGTAACTTTCAGTCTCTAGCACTAATTCTCTTCTAGAAATGTTTGCGATTTGGAGCTTTTCGGTTCTCTGATCCTTATTCATGCCAGAAATAGTCACTGAGCCCCTACTGTGTGCCTGGCACAGGGACTCCAGCCATGAACGTGACAAATCACCTTCTTTCACTTCTTTCTCTCCCTCTCCCAGGCCCTCAGCCACAAATACGGTGGACACAGCAGCCATGTGACAAACGTGGCCTTCTTGTGGGATGACAGCGTGGCCCTGACCACAGGGGGCAAGGACACCAGTGTGCTGCAGTGGCGGGTGGTCTGAAATGGGGGAGGGGAGTCCCAGGGTCGTGGGGCCAGGGAGGGCAGGAGGCAGGGATGGAATTCTATTTTCGGGAGATGTCTATTGCCGAGTAGAGTAATATATACCCAGAGTATGTCTATAGCAGACGGGGTTATGGGGGTGGGAGGGTAGGCTGACAGAAGTCTCTATTTATCGGGGTGGTAAGAAGGGCCACATTGCTTTGGGGAAACAACTAAGGTGTTTGAGTTGGAGTGTTTTTTTAAGTTTATTCTTTTATATCATCCAGAAATAAAGACACGTGCACTGACACAGAGGGTTAGGGTCTCTGTGTGTCCATAGAGTCGGTGGCTTTAAGCGTGTGCATGGGGCAGGCGGGGTATGTGTCGATGACAGTGCTTGTGATGAGGGATGGTGACTTGGGTCTCATTGGTCTTTATGCCTGACAGAAGCCGAGCTTGCTCTGACTTAGACCAAAAGAGCACTCAGTGGGCCCATGTCACCAACCGAGAAGGGCAGGTGTGCCTCCCGGCCTCAGAGCCATTGAAGCAAAGGCTCAAGGGCCATGAGGATAGTCCCCCTGAATCTTCTCTGGCCCTTGGCAGGTCAGCGTTTTTCTTTGGGACCAGCATCCTCCACACAATAGAAACAAAGCTTCAGGACTCCTTAATTACCAGCCTGGGGCATCACATCCAAATATTCCAGGGAAAAGTTGTGATTGGCTTATCCACCGATCAGTCAGCGTGACCTGCAGCTTGGGCTACTGTGATTGGCTCCCCTTGGGCAGAGATCAGCCAGGGGTCCATCATCACGGCTGGGGACATGGGGTTGTGTGAGAATATGGCAGACTCCACCTGAATCACAGTTTGAAGCAGGCAAGGGAACTTTTCAAAGAAGCAGGCAGATGATGCAGTAAATGCCTGGGAGATGGGGTATGAGGACCCTGGGTTGCAAGAGCCAGAAACCCAACTCTATCCAGCATAAATAATAAAAAGTTGCCAGGTCATGAAACTGGGTGATCCAGGAGGGGGGCTCGACTGTGGTTTCGGAGTTCTCCTCTTGAAAATTTCCCATCTGAGTATGTGTAACCTTGAGCACATTTTTAGCTTTTTATTGATATTTAATGTAATGTGCGGAGAAGTACACTCAGCAACAACATACAGCCTCCTGGACTCGCAGACCAATCCAACCATGCAGCCAGCTCCCAGATGGATTAACAGAGCCTCCCCAGCCCCCCAGAAGTCCCCTTGGGCCCCCTCCCAAACATTACCCCTCCACCCCAGCAGCCACCCGCTTGACTTCTCATACCACAGAATATTAAATCAGAGGCCGGCAAACTGGTTCCCTAAAGGGCCACATAGTGAATACTTGAGATTTTATGAGCCACCCCATCTCTGTCCCTACCTAAGACACTGTTCTACCTAAGTGACCACAGACAGTGCATATGGGACTGATCCGACCTGTGTTAAAGAAACCTATTGATGGATACTGACATTTGAGTTTCTTGTTTTCTCTTGCCACAAAATACTATTGTTTTGATTTCTTCTAAATGTTGAAAAATACACAAGCCATCTAAGCACATGAGCAGTACAAAGACAGGTGGGGGGGCATTTATTATAAGGAATTGGCTTATTCTTATGAAGGCTGATAAGTCCCAAGATATGTAGGGTGATTAGGCAGGCTGGAGACCCAGGAAGAGCTGATGTTTCGGTTCAAGTCCAAAGGCAGGAAAAAGCCAATGCCCCAGTTAGAAGGCAGGCAGGAAGGAAGATTTCTGGCTTACTCGGGGAAGATCAGCCTTTTGGTTCTGTTCAGGGCATCAACTAATTGGATGAGGCCCACCCACTCTGGGGAGAGCAATGTGCTTTACTCAGTCTACCCATTTAATGTTAATCTCGGTGCCCCTGGGACTCAGTGGGTTAAGCATCCAACTCTTGGTTGCGTCTCAGGTCGTGGTCTCGGTGTTATGAGATGAGCCCCACCCTGGGCTCCGTGCTCAGTGTAGAGTCTGCTTAGGGTTCTCTCCCATTCCCTCTCTTTTCCCCTCTGCCCCTCCCCCCATGCTCGCTTGCTCTCTCAAATAAGTAAAACCTTAAAAAAAGAACAACAAAAAAAACCAAACTCTTTTGCAACATTTCTCTGGTGCTTATGGTGGTTCAGTTTGATCTTAACTATTAACAGTCAGGAGACCTTTTAAGAATGCAACAGTCAGTACTTACTTGATCCTTATCAGAACTATGCAGGTCAGCCTTATGGGCTAAAGGTGAACATTTTTCTGCTTCCATCCTTCAGTGTTTCCCCTCCTGACCAGTTTTCAGTCCTTGAATCTTTAAGGTTGTGGAGGGGCAATGGGCATATAATCTAATTGCTGCAAGTAGAGATGTCCTGACCTATGTACTGAAATTGGTCACTATCCCTGCAAGCAATTAATGGGCGGCCATTGCTGTAGGGTCCAGAGGGGACATCGAGGTGAATTTGTTTTGAACAGTAAGAATCATCTGTCAGCTGGGCCAAGAAGTCAGGAACTGCTTGCATGCATCTCAGCAATAGGAGAGGAGAAAGCAAAAGAGACAACATATTAGGATTACTATTATAATAGGGGCGCTGGGCTGAGCTAGTCGGAAGAGCACATGATGCTGGATCTTGGAGTCATGAGTTCGAGCCCCACCTTGGATGTCAAGATTAAGAAAATAAATAAACTTTAAAAAGGGATTGTTATAATAAAAATAAGTGTGGTAAGAAGACCCTTTGAGTGGGGCACCTGGGTGGCTGCGTTGTTAGGCATCTGCCTTCGGTGCAGGTCACGATCCCAGAGTCCAGGGATCAAGCCCTGCATCGGGCTTCCTGGAAGCCCGCTTCTCCTTCTTTCACTCCCCATGCTTGTGTTCCCTTTTTCACTGTGTTTCTCTTTGTCAAATAAATAAAATCTTAAAAGAAAAAAAAGACCCTTTGAGATGTATCACAGCCCACTTCCTGCCTAGGAATTTAACCCATCATTAAGTGACAAGGTAGAGTCTTTAGGAGAATCAATGTGGTTATTAACATCAGTAAGCAATTCTGTTATGTTTTTGTCACAATCTGGAATGTAGATGCAATATTCCATTGTAATAATGGCACGCGTTCCTCCCTGTGCTGCTCTTCAGACATCTAATGCCATTCTGGGTTGTAGAATTGAGCTACACCTTTGGGTTACTTTAGCATTTAAAAAAATTTTTTTTAAATTTATTTATTTGACAGAGAGAAACATAGCTAGAGAGGGAACACAAGCAGGGGGAGTGAGAGAGGGAGAAGCAGGGAGCCTGATGTGGAACTCGATCCCGGGTCTCCAGGATGACGAGCCGAAGGCAGTCGCTTAACCAACTGAGCCATCCAGGCGCCCCTACTTTAGCGTTTAATAATGTAATGCCATGGGAGCACCTGGGGGGCTTAGTCGGTTACACATCTGACTCTTCTATTTTTTTTAAGATTGTATTTATTTGAGAGAAAGAGCACAAATAAGGAGAGAGAGAAGCAGGCTCTCATGTTGAGCAGGGAGCCCAATCAATGCGGGCTCAATCCCAGGACCCTGAGACCATGATCTGAGCTGAAGGCAGACATGCTTAACCAACTGAGCCACCCAGGCATCCTGATGTCTAGCCATAACAATATCCTAATTAGGAGGAATTACGGTCAAGTGGGAGATGACCTGCCCCGGGACCTAAGGTCATCCCCAAGTGCACTCTCCAATCCAATCATGAAGAAGGTGGAACGAATCCTTTAGCTCCACAAGGTCACAGTTAACCCCATGAAGGGGGGTATAGTCAAGGAGTGATTTTGTTATTCCAGCCACATCGAATTGATTAAGGTGATAGCTGAGTTACACATTTTTTTAAAAATAGATTTTATTTACTTGACAAAGAAGCAAGAGAGGGAACACAAGCAGGGGGAGCGAGAGAGGGAGAAGCAGGCCTCCCACTGAGCAGGGACCCCCCCTGGGATCATGACCTGAGCCAAAGGCAAACGCTTAACAACTGAGCCACTTAGGCGCCCCTGAGTTACACAATTACTGGGGAGTCCATCCCATTGTCCAGCTGTTCAAATAATCATAAGCCCACGGCGTCCCTTTTATTACCCCACAGAGAACAGTCTGTTTGAGCCATGATGGCAGTCTCCCTGTGAAGCTTTCCTCAGGCTGTCTAGCTTAGCAAACAGCAAACATTTCAAGACGGATTAGTCAAAACTTGAATCTAATGTCCATAAGGTTGTGTTATTGAAACATAATTTTTCTAAGTTCACCCTTATTTCCAGAGATTGCCAAATCAAGACTAATTCATTAAAAAAAAAAAAGTCCAGTTTTAACAAACTTGGCCCAATTATTTACACAAGCTCAGCAAAGATGGTGACTGATCATATGGTTCCTTTAAAATCTACTCTGCTGGGGCGCCTGGGTGGCTCAGTTGGTTAAGCGACTGCCTTCGGCTCAGGTTATGATCCCGAAGACCTGGGATCGAGTCCCACATCAGGCTCTCTGCTAGGCGGGAAGCCTGCTTCTCCCTCTCTCACTCCCCCTGCTGTGTTCCCTCTCTGGCTGTGTTTCTCTCTGTCAAATAAATAAAATATTAAAAAAAAATTAAAAAAAAATAAAATCTACTCTGCTAGGGCTTTTCGTGTATCTTGACTGAAACTTTTTGGTGTTTTTGTTTTTTTTTTAAGATTTTATCTATTTATATGAGAACACAAGGAGGGGAAGGGGGGCC
>PITA01002398.1:87381-162724 GCA_004023965.1 Spilogale gracilis | reverse complement strand
AGATACTGCAGTTGTCTTTGATGCTCCTATGACCGATGTCGGGGACGGTGCGTGATCCACCCCTCCTGCCATGCTGTAAGCAATACCAATATACTTAATAGTTTATATGTAATATACTTAATAGTTTAAATGTAGTTACTTGAAGTTCCCATGACCACCCATTCACCTTTTGTCTGTGTGACCACTCTGCCTTGCACCGCCAGGGGAGAAAACATTCCATTGGATAAGATAAGACAGAACCAACTGTTTGCCTAAAGCTAGATTGATGTGACGGCCAGTGGACCAAGGTCTGTTTCCACCCACAATTAGGGATGCTCTGTCCTAAGTTTATGGCACCTGAACAGCGCCGATGTCTTAGGAAATTTATGATTGGAAACCTGAAAGAAGTCTGTGTAAGCTCTTACAAATCTCTCTTATCATACACCCTTCTCTAGAGAAGATCTGTAACTAAAAAGCTTTAAATAAAGAACCCTGAAGACACAGTTTTCAGGAGATCCCCACACCACTCTTCGAGTCCGGTCTCCTCATATCGCCGACTCCGTCACCACCTTCTGGGAACCCTGCCTGACTGTTGCCGGGACCAGCTCCCGGCAGACCATGAATGTGGAATGAGCACAGGAACATCCTTAGACTCTGCTACACCTGGGAGAAAGTGTCTCACACCAGGAACATATTGGTTAAGCTAGGCTAGCCCCACATCCCAGTCCTTAAGCTGAAAATAATAAGCTTTAATTTATCTCTCTCTCTATGTGTGCGCTATGTCTGTGAGAAGGCACTGCTCCCCACAGTATCTCATGGGTCCAGGATGATGGAGGCTCCAACACCATTGAGCTGCACTGTCTGAGACTCATGGGATCGCTGGTAGCTGTTGTAGGGGAAGAGAATGCTAAAGAATCCATACCAGGAGTTCAAGTTTCAGACTGGAAGTGACACACATCCCTTCAGCTCATAGCCTGCAGGTCTATCATGACCCTGCCCAACTGCACAGGGCACAGAGATCATGCCCCACATTGGAGAGAGAGGAGAAATGGGTCACTTTGAGACCCTCCTCAGGTAGTATCTTGTTTCTGTTCGGTTGGTCATATCTATGCAGTTTGGATCCCAGTCAGAAAGGGATGCCTTTCTGCTAAGATATGTAAAACCTCCTTCCTTTTTCATTGTAGACAGGCAGGAGGTCCCCAGTAGGGATAGGACAGGGAGCCCTCAATCCCAACCAGAGAAAGAAGTCTTTGGTTTGTGTCTCTGGGTTGTGATATTGAGAGAAGGTTGAGCCAAGGGAGAGGCATGATGCTATCCCATGACAGAGTGTCAATATAAGAGTGTCAGTTTGTACAGTGATGACAAACCAGAAGTTAGGGCATTAGAGCCAGTCCTGGTGCTGAGATGAACTTGGCCTCCGACAGCGTTCTGGAGATGTGAACATCATCATCAGTATCAACTTCAGAAGTAAAGAATGCCCCAGAAGGTCAACATTTTCTCTGCTAACTCATCAGAGCTGTGTCATTCATATAGTAGTTCATACTTTTGAAACCCTTGGAGGTTGTAATTTTGTTCAGAGCTCTTCTTCCTCCAAGGCCCAAATGCATGGTGTTGTGATGGGAGCAGATCGACTTGGGGTCCCTGCGCTATCACTCGTCAGCTGTTTGCCTTTGGGCTTACTTCTTCAGCCTCAGTTTCCTTATCAGTGAAATGGGGACAATGATAACTCTGATCATGCAAGGCGGTCATGACCATCAAATGAAAGAACCTGGTGCTACACTGCCTCATGGCTGATTCTGTGCCAGGCATTATTTTGTGTTTCCTACATTTGTTCATTGTTGGTTAGATGGGGGCATCAGTGTATGCTCTTCTATGCTCTCAACCACCCAACAGCAATGCTGGGGTTTGGATCACAAAATAATGCTCTTTCCTCTCACCTGCTCACTCAGGCTTCTTTCTGTACTAATGGGACCTAACGTTCCAAGCTGGTTCTCATCCAATAACTTCCCTCTTGTCCCCAACTGAAGCTTGATGTTTGCCCTGCCACTGTTAGCTGGACCCCTCAAGACACCTGTCTTCCAGCCCTACCATCAGCAAGGGGGTTGGTGAGCCTTGTTTTGGGTGGGGAGTGGGGTGGGGGGAAACTTATTGGAAGATGATAGTGACTGCCTACAGAGCAAGCATGCTGAGGGACAAAATCCAGCAAAGAGACCTGAGGGGGACAGAAAACAAGTCTCCCTCAGGAAATGGCTTTATTCTGGAGCCAAGTTGGTACATTCAAGTAATGGATACTGGTTGAATCGGAGAAGCAGAGTAGGGCTTTGCTGGTCACTGGGCTCTGTGAAAGCAGAGGTGTTTATCTGAAGCCCTTCTTATACATGCAAACATGACAACCTCTAGTTAATTAGAAATGGAGTTTTACTGCTGGGACATCCCATCTCCCATCAATCTCTAGGTCAGATAACTGCTTGATACAAGTACATTTTCCAGTTTTGATACCATTTGTGACTGGCGCAGGAAGGATCTTGGTGAGTCACTGCGTTAGCAGCCTCTGCCCACAGACTGTTCCTGTGGGGACACATATATGCCACATTGCAGTGATGATGCCTGTCTTCCCACTGATTCTTCTCATCAACGACAGTACGTTGAGTTATAATTAAAAATAAATAGCTAACGTTTATTAAGATGTTGCCTACATGCTAAGTGCTTTCCACTAATTCTCTCATTTTATGATAATAACTCCCAGAGGGATAGACTATTGCTATCCTGTTATATAGATAAGTTTTGGAAGGTTGAGTAATGGGCACCACGGACAGAGTTGTGACGAGGACACAGCCCTGCCTTCCAGGAGCTTATAGTCCAGCGAGGACATACATGTTGAGGATATGTCATGTGCTAAGCATAGGCAGCAATGAGACTTTGCTATGGAACTACATGGAAGCCAAGCTAGCCCAGCATTAGGATGTCAAGGCTGGCTTTCTGAAGGAGGTGGTATTTGGACTGAGACCTGAATAGTCAAGCAGGCAAAAGATGGGATGGAGTGGCCCTACCCCACAGACCTTATAGGATGTGGTTTTCAGCAAGCTCCTCTGGCTTGTTTCAGTCTACCAGTTATAGTCTGTGCAAAAGTGGCAAATAAGGCTTTTGAGGTTAATGGGGTGCCTGGCTGGCTCAGTCGATAAGCATCTGCCTTTGGCTCAGGTCATGATCCCAGAGTCCCAGGATCGAGCCCTGCATTGGGCTCTCTGCTTGGCAGGAAGCCTACTTCTCCTTCTCTCACTCCTCCTGTTTGTGTTCCCTCTCTAGCTGTGTTTCTCTCTGTCAAATGATAAACAAAATCTTTAAAAAAAAAGGCTTTTGAGGTTAAAAAACAAGGAACATTGGGACTGTCTCATGTCTCGAAGAACAGCTGCCCAGTCTCAGTGACTGAATAGCTCTTGAATACGGCTTTGTATTACAAGAGCAAATACCAGGAGGAGAAGACGGTATTATTGTTTGTGGGTGGAAGGGACATGTGGGTTCCATGAGAGGGTGAGGCGGAGGAGTGGAGTGAGGAAAGAGGAGGCAGGAGAGGGGGACTGGGCCAGTTTCCCCAAAATCTCATAAGCCAGTTAAAGTGTTTGAAAGCAGTAGGGGTCCACAGAAAGCTGTTTAACATCAAAAGACAGGCCGGCCTTATATTTCAGAAACATGGCTTTGGCTGAAGTAAGGGAAGTATATTGAATAGGGAAAGCTGAGAGTTGGAGAGACCAAACAGGAAGGTGACTCAGTGATCTGGGCAGATGACAAGTGACAGAGGTCTGAACTAGAGTTGTGGTGATAAAGATGGGGTGGCAGGGTTGGGGGGAGAACTGGACACTTGTGTAGGAGAAAAAGGTCCCAGAGATGGACAGCTATGATGGAGGTGGGGAGCAGAGGATTCCGCCTGGGTTACTGGATACATGGGTTATTGGAAAGATGATGGTGATATCTGTCAGGGTAGGAAATAGCACATCATAATGGATATTGTAAGTAAGCAGAAATAATGAGGCATCACCATGAAAGCAACTTAATTTTTTATCTCTTACTATTCCCCTAAGTCTGCTGAGTTGGGTGAAAGCTTGGACTGGTCTCAGGACTTTTGTGGTCTCTTAGGTGACCCCAGTTCCTTAGTCACTTTAAGTCATAAATACAGCCTCAGTAAACAGTTCAATATATTAATGAGCCCCCCAGTCCTCACTTAAATGTTGGGTCCCCACTTCCATCCTACTGAGGCCCTCTGTTCCAAACTGCTTTCACCCTCTCCATACTTTTCAGCAGCTGAGTATGATCCCACCATGGTAGAAATGAGGGGAAAGGAGAGGAACAGGGATGGGGAAGACTTTACTCAACTAATGTTGCATTGAGCTAGCTCTGTCCTGTCTCAGTCTGGCAGGTGCTCAAGGCACTGTCTCAGGCATTTTTATGGATTCTCCATTGACTCCCTACTGGGCCCTCTGTCAGGGGAAATGCTTCTCTTTCAGGAAGATGGCCCATTCACTCTTCAGCTTCCATTCCCACCCAGTTTGTCCTTCTAGAGGCATCGATTTAGGGCAACTCTGGGTCAACATTTCTCTTTTCTTTCTTTCTTTCTTTCTTTCTTTCTTTCTTTCTTTCTTTCTTTCTTTCTTTCTTTCTTTCTCTCTCTCTCTCTTTCTTTCTTTTTTATTATGTTATATTAGTCACTATACAGTACATCATTAGTTTTTGATGTGTTCCATGATTCACTGTTTGCGAATAACACCCAGTGCTCATTATAACACATGCCCTCCTGAATACACATAGTGGGACCAACACATGTTCCCACACCTCCTCCCCTCTGAAACCCTCAGATTGTTTCCCTGAGTCCACAGTCTCTCATGTTTCATCTCCCTCTCTGAAGGGGGTCAAATCAGAGGGGTCAATGTTTCTATCATGGGTCCATCTGTAGCCTGCAGGCTTCCCTTGCTTTGATATGCTTTTTGATCTGCACTTACTTTCCAGGCAGAGGACTGAATTCTGCCACTGCAGCTTTGACTTTTTCGTACAGGAGTCAGGGTGAATTTTCTGTGTTCCCTCTCTGTGGGGCATGCATATGAAAGCCTTTCACCAGCTGGGGTCAGTGGGTAGCACCCCCTCCATCTCTCCCCACTGGGATGGTGGAGGCTCTCAGCTCCCAGTGACCATCTCTAAAGGAATCTTTCTTCAAAAAACAAATTCCTTTTTCTTTTAAATTGAAACACAGAAAAGGAAACAGTCAAAGGGAGAGGATATTTTCAAGTGATACTACTGACAAAGGGCTAATATCCAAGATCTATAAAGAACTCCTCAAACTTGACAACTAAAATAAAGATCACCACATAAAAAAATGGGCAGGAGACATGAAGAGGCACTTCTCCATAGAAGATATACAAATGGCTAATAGACACATGAAAAAAATTTTGTCATCACTAGATATCAGGGAAATTCAAATCAAAACCCCACTGAGATATCACCTTACACCAGTCAGAATGACCAAACTTAACAAGTCAGGAAACAACAAGTGTTGGAGAGGCTGCAGAGAAAGGGGAACCCTCTTACGCTGTTGGTGGGAATGCAAGTTGGTGCAGCCACTTTGGAAAACACTGTGGAAATTCCTTAAAAAATTAAAAATAGAACTACTCTATGACCCTGCAATTGCACTACAGGGTATTTACCCCAAAGATACAGATGTAGTGAAAAGAAGGGCCATATGCACCCCAATGTTCATCGCAGCAATGGCCACAATCGCCAAACTGTGGAAAGAGCCAAGGTGCCCTTCAACAGATGAATGGATAAAGAAGATGTGGTACATATATACAATGGAATACTACGCCTCCATCAGAAAGGATAAATACCCAACTTTCGTGTCAACATGGATGGGACTGGAAGAGATTATGCTGAGTGAAAGAAGCCAAGCAGAGAAAGTCAAGTATCATATGGTTTCACTTACTTGTGGAACGTAAGGAGTAACATGGAGGACAGTGGGAGAAGGAAAGTAAATGGGAAGTGGGGTAAATTGGGGAGAGAGATGAAACATGAGAGACTTTGGACTCAGAAACAAACTGAGGGTCTTAGAGGGGAGGGGGTGGGGGATAGGTGAGCCTGGTGGTGGGTATTGAGGGCATGTATTACATGGAGCACTAGGTGTAGGGCATAAACAATAAATCTTAGCACATTTAAAAGATAAAATAAATTATAAAAACATGAAATGTAGTTGACATATAATGTTACATTAGTTTTAGGTGTACAACCTAGTGTTGAGATACGTCTATACATTAGGCTGTGCTCACCACATATGTAACTCCCATCAATCACCGTAGAGTGATATTACAAATTATTGACTATATTCCCTATGCTGTATCTTTAACTGACTTTTCATTTCATAACTGGAAGCCTGTATCTCTGACTCGTCTTCATCCATTTTGCCCATCTCCCACCTCCTCTCTTCTGACAGCTACCAGTTTGTTTATTCATCGGTTCTGATTTTTAGATTCCATATACCAGTGAAATCATATGGTATTTTTCTTTTTCTGTTAGATTTTTTCGCTTAGCATAATGTCTTTCAGTCCATCTGCATTATTGCAAATGCCAAGACCTTATTTTTTATGGCCGAGTAATATTCCACTGTGTTTGTGTGCGTGTGTGTGTATGTGCATGGTTGCGTACAGATATGTGTATCTATATGGATATATAAATTTACTTACCATGTCTTCTTCACCCATTCATCTAGCAGTGCACCCCTGGGTTCCTTCTAAAATTAGGCTATCATAGATAATGCTTCAATAAACATAGGGGAGCACGTATCTTATCAATGTATGTGTTCAGTGTTTTTTTTTTTTTTTTAAAGATTTTATTTATTTGACAGAGAGAAACACAGTCAGAGAGGGAACACAAGCAGGGGGAGTGAGAGAGGCAGAAGCAGGCTTCCCACCGATCAGGAAGCCCGATGTGGGACTCGATCCCAGATATCCGGGATCATGACCTGAGCCAAAGGCAGTCCCTTAACCAACTGAGCCACCCAGGCGCCCCTGTGTTCAGTGTTTTTGCCTTATTTGAGTAAATACCCAGGAGTGGAATTACTGAACCATGTAGTATTTCTAGAAAAAATAAATTTCTTAATATTTACTATATTCTTAAATATCTTTATGGACAATTGATCATTTAGCTGGTTTTCATCGTCATGTTTGAAATGTCACACCAATGTCTGTCCTATGCCTGATTTTGGAGTCTGGTGTCCACTGTATGTTGCAATCTCCTTTGAAACCCTCGCTTTGATAGCCTGTTGCATTATACTTTCAATCTTTTCCACCTTCTCTGTTAGAGCCTTAGGGCTATGCTGTGAAGTGGGTAGAAAAAATCCTATCTCCATTTCAGCTCGGGAGCTGGAGAAACTGGACCATTAAATGACTGAACATTGTCAGTCCAGATTTATCAGCTGAAAGCTTATGGAAGTGGCTGAGTCAGGAGGGGGTGTCCGCAACGTTGGCTGCCTCTGGACGGCCATAGCCCGGACCCCACAGAGCTGTGCCTGAAGTCAGCGTTCCTGGGTGGGACGGAGCTTCAGTAGCATGGATGTCACCCAAGTTGAGGCTACCTGAGAAATAAACTTGAGCCCAGAGCTCACCCAGGGCCCTGACCTCTGTCCTCAGGCAGGAGAGGCAGAGTAAAGCATCAAGTTGAATTATGTTAGGCTCTGTGTGATCTGGGGCAAGTTCCTTAACTTCTCTGGGCCTCAGTTTTCTTATTTGTTAAATAAAAAAGATAATAGTTTCTTTATAATATCCCAAGGACTAGATGAGATAACATCTATAAAATTCTGGCATACTGCAACCCCAGTGGGCAGAATAAAGGGGGTGATGTTTTCTCTATTCTGATTCTAGTAATTGTGACCAAGAGGAGAACGTAGGCTGTGTTTCTAGGTTCAAAGGAAGAGAAGGCAGGAGTGTTCGGGATGCTCGCCTTGTGAAGAGGGGAGCCTTGAAGGACCTGGAGCCAGAGGCCTATGAGCTAGGTGGCATTTCCCAGATGGCAGACACAACAAAGACTCAAGGGCCAGTCCGAACACACTAGGACACTTGAACCATGCATTTGCTTTGCTTGAGTTGAATCTCAGTGGAGGCAAACATAGGAAATCTGTCTGTAGGTACTGCCTCTGTTATCATTAAGCCTTATAATGCTACCTGCTTGAATTCATATGTACTTTTTTAAAAAATTATTTATTTATTTGTCAGAGAGAGAGAGAGAAAATACAAGCAGAGGGAGTGACAGATGGAGAGAGAATCAACATGGGACTAGGTCCCAGGACTCTGGGATCATGACCTGATTTGAAGGCAGATGCCTAACCGATGGAGCCACCCAGTCATCCCAGTTCATACTTTAAAATGGAATACCGCAGAAATGGAGACAGTAATAAGATCAGTGTTTTCCAGGGTTTTTTTGGGGGAATAAGACTGGGATGGGGGGATGACTGGTGGAGCACAGAGGACTTTGAGGGCAGTGAAAATACTCTGTTGGACACCATAATGATGGATGTGTGTTATTATACATCCATCCAAAGCCATAGGATGCACAGCACCGAGAGTGAAACTTATCGTAATCTATGGACTTAGAGGGATAATGATGTTTCCATGCAGGTGCATCGGTTGTAACAAATGTACCATCTGGCAGGGGGTGTTGATAATGGGGGACTGGCCCTGCGTGGGGGCAGGGGCCTAGAGGAAACCTCTGTACCTGCCTCTCAATTTTGCTGTGAATCGCTCTAAAAAAAATAACGTCTTTGTCAACGCTAGAATGCTTCATGTTTAGCCGCACCATTGCTCTTGTTCATCCCGACATGAGTAATGATTCTGCAGAGCTTGGAGGTCCTGCCCGCTGTAGCCCTGGAGTCTCGCTGCTGCTGGGTTTACCTTGACTGTCGGGACCGGCAGCTGGTCCCCGCGGTGTTGGTAGGTGTGCACGCCATTGTGTGTGCATGTGTGTTTAGGAGGAGACAACGGGTGGGAGGAGGTGAAGAAGATCAAATGTGAAAAGCACTTTAGCTGTAAGGCTTCCTCCCTGCTCTCCTACAATGATGTTTCTGTGAGGCATAAGGGGGTGGGGCAGTCCCTAGTAGTGGGAAAACTTAAGCAGGGCGTATTTCCCATGGGCGTTTGCTGAAATGGTTTCCACGGAGGTATGAGGTACCGTGTAAATATGTACTTCCCGTATAAGGAACTTTATTTCTCTGTGCTGGGGTGCAGATGGGGGCTCATTTTATGGCTGCTTTTCCCCTTAAAAGAATGTTGAGGCTTTCTTTGTAGTATGGAGTAGGTAAAATTGACTAATTGGTGATTGACGGTTTCTGTGATTTGGGGTCTCAAACTTGAACATGCCTCCGAATCACCTGGGGGACTTGTTCAAATGCAGACTGCTCGGCCCCATGCCCCGGGTGTCTGACTCAGTACGGCGGGCCATTTCCCAGGTGACCAATGCTGCTGGTCGGAGGACCACAGTTGGAAGACCATGAGGCATGTGTGCAATTATAATAAAATCTGATGCCATCTCTTTCAGGAGCCCAAATAAATTATTTACTCTGAGGGGTTTAGAGTGTTCTATGGTCTAAAGGAAAATGACACGAAGCTTTTTTGAACCTGGGCCATTCCCAGGAATCCAAAAGCAAAGTTCGGGTCAACCCTAGCATGGAGAACAGATTCTACGCCTAAGGCAAGATGTGGTCTGCACACCCCTACCTGGATCCAGCCCTTGGTGACGAGCGAGTGGCCGAGACTGTGGGTTTAAGCGCTGGGCTGTGCTGTCTGACAGCGAGTCCGGGCTCCCCAGCAGCCAAGTCCAAGTACTGAGACAGAACTGACCAAACAAAGGCAGGATTCCGTCAGCATCCCCATTCACGTCTGAGCGGTCCTTCTTGTGCTCCTTGTTGCCATGTGCGGGCACACCCTGGAGCCGCTCACCGCTCCTGTCCCTCAGCTCACCTGCAGGGCCCATAGCTGGGGGGGGGGGGCACAGGCCCGCCCCTTCCTCTTGGCTCCTTTTCCTTGCCACTGGCTGGCTGCAGAAATCTTCTCAAAAAGCCATGTTTTCACTGTTACTTTTCTAATAGAGAAGAGCAAATCGGAGTGAGGACACAGCAGGTGGAAAGTCTTTTCCAGAGCTTCACTATGTAGGAAGAGGGTCTTTGTGGACCAAGGTTAAAAGATGAAGTGGGCAGAGAGAGTTTCTTCCCTCTCCTGTGATAGTGTGATATTGGTTATTATGTCTCTACAATACATTCACCTACTCTTCCTATAGCATCTTTCATAAAAACAAAACACCAGAGACAATGTGTGAGTTAAATGAGATGCTCAAAATGTCTTCACACCTGTTACGTCATAGGATTCTCATACCAACACGTCATGGCTGACATGTTGCAGATAGGATGAGACTTCTTCCCGGTGTAACTCATAAATGAACTCAGACGGGAAGGAAGGGGAAAAGTAGCCATCTACTACACAAGCTCACTGTGTTACTCGCGGATTTTTAATCCTCACAATACCACTACATGGATATTACTGAGCTCATTTTATGATTTTATGGAGGATGACACAGAGTCTCAGAGAGAATTAAGGGACTGGCTTATAGTCGCAGAGCTGGTATGTGGTGGGGCCAGAATTCAAGCCCAGTCCCATGGCCAGAGAGCTGGGGGTGCTTCCCCTGCTGAGTGGTGCCCTTTAGGACAGGTCCCCGACGAGGTCTTTAAATGCTGGTGATAATTTCATCCTTGAAATAATTGAGCCACTTTCTCAGGGAACCTCTCTGAGAGGGCTAGCCCTTACCTGACACATGATTTCTGGTCCAGGGTCTCAAAAAGTCACATGATTTTGGATTTCAGCTTCCACATACACTCAAATCTCTGCTATGAAGAGAGACATAAAGCGAATGTTCACTTTGCTTCAAGATCATCAAACCGGCTAGCGGTGTCTGGGCTTCAAATCAACCTCCCCGGCTCCGGACTAGGCATTCTTTGTGCCCAGTGATAACTAGGGGAAGTGCTCAGGGCATCGATTTCTTCTTTCCCACATTCCCAAATTGGGGTCGAGGTGAAGCTTGGGACTGCAGGGATGATATTTTCATGCAGTTTCTGCTCAAGATCAAAGTGGCAATACCACTCTGGCCATATCTGGCATCTCCGGTGAGTTATTTATGCCTCTATGTACACCGCACACGCACCACTTAAACACGCACAAGATGCCATCCACCCATCTGAAGGATGGTTATGATCACAGCCTCTCTATTATTTTACAGAAAGTGCCAGGAAATACAGTGTTTTTCTCAGAATGCCGATATAAAAGTTGATATAAAGATTGGCGGTGTGTAAGCTTTGACATTACATGAATATATATGGGCATTGTAAAAGTTAACAACCGTTTTATTTATAATTATATTGCAGATTGATATTTTTATATCCACATTGTCAACGGTAACCTTTCCGCCTTCAATTCAGTTTTGGCCTCGAATGTTTATACGGGATTTTTATGTCTGGTTTACCTTCTGTGACATCAGGGCACACACCGCCTCTCCCGAGTCACAGTGGTATTGGTGTCACTCATTGGTTTCTCCACGAAAAAAACAAAGAACCATTTTTCTCTCCCCTGGATTCATAATTCCTGGTAACCTGGCATGCATTCGGGTATGGTTCATTGCTGAGTAAGTACAAACTGAGATTTCCCTGTTCTCTACAACCTGTAATAATACCTCTGGATGCCACCTCTGTCTTGCACCATAGAAAAGTTACATCCAGTTGAGATTTGAGCCCCTGGACCCAGAAATGTCAGTTATCTGACTCTTCCAAGTTCACAAGACTGTAGGTCTAAACTCTCCTCCTCGCATACAAACGAGAAAGATTATAGCACGTCTTTATCCCCTGCTTAGCTCTGCTCGAAGGGAAAAAAGAAAATACCCCATCTTAAATATTTGTTCTTTTCTACAAAAGATTCCCGATTGAATAGGGAACTAGTGCTTTCAGCTGGCAGAAAACCATCTTGGTGTGACTTTTAAAGGGGAAACAGAAAAGCGTTACCTACATGATAGGCAGAAATACTGACCCTCGAAAATGCTATTTTCCCTCTTGATGTACTCAAATAAAACATTTTATTTTATTTATGTATTTGAGAGAGAGATAGAGAGTGAGAGGGGGCATGAGCAGGGGGAGGGGCAGAGAGAGAAGCAGGCTCTCCACTGAGCAGGGAGCACCAATACGCAGGACTTGATCCCAGGACCCTGGGATCAGAAACTGAGCCGAAGGCGGATGCTTAACCCGCTGAGCCACCCAGGCGTCCCACTGCTGGGCTCAAAATGAACAGTGCCTAGATTACGGCAGGGCTGCAGGTGGGACAGTTGGATGCTCACAGAGGAAAGAGCAACCTCTGGGAGCAGGAGGAGTGGGTTCTGTGCCAGGCTCTACTGCTTTTTACTTATGTGACCTCCCTGAGCCTCAGTTTCCACATCAGCCCAAGACAGCATTGCAAGGCACTCCGTTATCTACCTTGTGGGATAGTATGTGCAAAAGTTTGGAATGAGGGTGATGCGTGATTTTTTTTTCTCATTGTTTCCCTGGATATATATATATATATATTTTTAATATTTTACTTACTTATTTGACAGAGAGAAACACAGGTAGAGAGGGAACACAAGCAGGGGGAGTGAGAGAGGGAGAAGCAGGCTTCCCGCCGAGCAGGGAGCCCGATGCGGGGCTCGAACCCAGAACCCCTGGATCATGACCTGAGCGTCTGAGGCAGAAGCTTAACGTCTGAGCCACCCAGGTGCCCCTCCTTGGATAGTTTTAATTACTTGTTCACTCAGCCAACACGTTTTAATCTAATTGCTAAACAAAGACTTAAAGCTTTGTCTGAAGGGTGCTGCTGGATGTGAGGGAGGGTCCCCCCCTGCTGGTAGCCGTGGGTTTATTGCTTCTGGTGTGTGGGCTTCATCTGGCTGCCACACGTAGGACTAGCTCACAGTTTTCAGTTCGAGAGGCCGGAGGAGCCTTTTGCGAAGAGGCATCTCACCATCTCCTGGCTTGGATGAGAAAAAGTGGTCTTGGGAGGAGGGTCCAAGTCAGAACACCCTCTCTGCTCTGTCAGCCACTTGGCATACAATTATTTAGTTATTCCTAACTATTTCATGAGTTTTCTCCATCTGCCAGAAAATCATTAGTGGTTAGAACTACGGCAGAAAGGAGGACAAAGTCCTGTCCCCAGGAGCTTGCACGGTGGTGTCCTCTCCCAACAGGCCCTGCAGGAAAGCATTCATATCCCCACATTATAAAGCAGGAAAATGAAGTTTGGATTTGCCAAGAGCCCTGCCTAGCCTCACATCGATATCACCTGGACAGTGAATAAGAATACCAGACTCTGTCCCCAGAGCGCCTGCCCTGTCCCCTGCATTCTGCCCGTCCCCGAAGCTGTGCTGGGTCTGCACCGAGGAGTCAAAAAGCTGGTGATGACAATCCAGGTGACCCCAGGCCAACAAACAAGCTGCTGGCTTCCTCTGAGCAGAGTGGCAGCACCAGGAGAGTGGTCCAGCGACCGAACATCAGCTCCAGGTTAGCGGGAGTAATGGTGGCCATGTGTTCCGGGAAGGCGCTGGTACAGGCGAACTATCCCTCGGGAGGCCACAGATGGCATGAGCATTCAAGCTGAGTTGATTAGGTAGACCATAGCTCCCTGCCCCACACTGCAGGGTGGGTCCCACATGGGTAGGTAAGGGTTTGAATCTAAGGCTCACCTGCTAGAGTCAGCCGGGTCTTTTATTTGTGGGCCATATGCTAAAAAGAGTGACATAGATTTTCCCTGTCTTAATTACTGTTTCCACAGAGGTACCCATTTGGGCTTTCTGGGGGAAGTGATTATTCTCATGTGTCTATTTCTCCACATTACCCTTTGCCACCCCTCTGCGTTTAGACTCTGGGGCGGCCAGAAGGCACCATCTCAAAGTCTTGCCCTATTTCATGCCTCTTACTTTATACACTTGAGGATCCTTTTATCTTTCACTGTGGTCTGTCTCTTAGACTTGGTTCACCTCACTGAGGTCCTGAGGCATCTTCTCACGGCCCCTGCTGCGTGTGGGGAGCCCTCCCCTATGCCGTCTAGCTCCCCACCACAGGGTCCAAAGCATTATACCATCCACTTCTGCGTCTTAGCTGTGTGTCTGCACCATTAGACTTTGAGATCCTCAGGCACAAGGACCATCAATCCCTTTTCCGTCTTCATGGGACTTGCTGTTGTGTTTGGCACAGATTAGATGCTCCAGAGACGCTTGTTGACTGGGGAACAAATGAATAAGTCATTCAGCAGTAGATGAAAAGGAAACACTTTGGGGTCTCTGCCAATACCCTGCAGTAACCCTACTCAGTGGCCGTGGATATGCCATGTTGGAAACCTGTGTTTCAGAAACACCTTCCATTTAGTTGTCGGTTTGGTGAAAAAGCATTCATCCATCCGTGGGGTGGGTTCTGTGACTGCATTTGAAACCTTGAACATGGTCCTGTCTCTGGCCAGAAGCCAACTACTGGACAACACTGATAGTTACACATCCAGGGATAGCAGGACCCCAGGGGGCTCTTAGGACAATAACAAAGGGACGTAACTTTTCTGTCTGGCCTAGATAAAGACGAGACATCGACTCCTTGGGGGGAGGACATATGTCTTATTCATCTCTAGAGCCACAGCATGAGTCACGGGCGTGGCAGATTTTTGGTGCTGATTAATGTTAATTGCCGAACTTTTGCTGAATGAGTAAATGAGCCCACTGTTACCCATTGTCACACTTTATAGATGCCAAGTGTCCCCGAAGAATGAAGAAATGCCAGGACTTGGGGGAAACCCAATAGACCTTTGGATTTCAAAATCAATGATGATTTTAAGGTTCGATGGTGGATAAAGTAATATTTTTGTGAAAGCCTGCTCTGTACTTGTAACTTTATACACATTATGTCACTTAAACTTTGCATCCGAAATGTATGCTGTCCCTGCTTCATGAATGAAGAATGGAAGCTCAGAGGTGTTGAGTGATTTGCCTAAGCTCACACAGCTGGAAAGCAGTACAATTGGGATGGAGACCCAGAGCTCGTCTGAAACCAGAACTTCTGCCAGGATCACCTCTCCTTTCAGGCCTTAGAATTAGTGGCTGGAAATCCAGAGACCCGGTTAGCTCAAAAAAAGTCAGAGTGCCATTAGGCATTTAAACTCTGGCTCTGTTGGGGGGTTCATTCAGCAGGACACCTTTGAATTCAAATCTGAATGCAATTTGTAGAAGGGTTTCCAGCATGAGGCAGGGAGTTGTCACTTCTACTGCTGTTCAGCCTCAGGGGGTGGTGCAGGGCTGAGATTATCTTTGAAAAAGAAAGATCAGAGGCGCAGACTCTGAATTTAAGATCCTGTTTCAACCCCCAGTGTCCTCATCTCCCTCTAGTTTGTGCACTTGTCTTCCTCTTAAAAGGGTAATTGAGAAATGACTTTACTTTTGGAGACACGGTGGCCTATTTGGGGCGTGTGTGAGAAGCCAACTAGATGAAATTAGCATTGCAGGCACATTGCTTTATTAATTGGACTGCTTTATTTAGCAGACACTCTTCCTTTCAACCTCCTCCTGCAGGTGCAGAGTAAGCAACTACTTATTGTGGTGAATTGAGGAGTGTGGGGATGGGCCCCTCGTTCCAAAGTAGCTCCCCTCCTAACCGGCTTTATATCTCAAGTTTTCCTGCAGGTAAGCCTCTGTGTCCTGGCCAGTTGTAAATATCACATTGACTCCAGGAGTGGAGAAAACAACCTGGCAGTTGTTTGGAAAGGTCTACCTCCCAGGCTGACCAAGAATTCTTTTTATAGTATTTTCCAGATCTGGCCATCTAGCTGCTGCACAAATGCTTCTCGTGGATAGAGGCTCCCACTATTGTGGTTGATTGTCTCTACTGGCTAAAAAGTTCTTCCAGGAGCCCAAATCTGTTTCCCTAGGTTTTTATGTCAACACTGAAAATGTGTCTAAAATAGACAGGATGTATTACAAGTCAGTAGATCGATCTCTCCCCAAATCCCAAATCTCTGTTCTGCCTTTCCCTGTGGAGCCCACATTTTCCCATGTAGTCTGAGAATTTACATTAATAGTGATCACCATTCTCTCTAGCACATTTGAATTTCTCCCCTTTGTGGATTTCTCTTTTGAGTTGAAATGCTCTTTTAACTTTAGGTGTTCTGTCATTTATAGTTAAAGCCAAGAGCATCAATTGATTCATCTATGTTTATTTTTATTCAAATTTTCCTTCTAACATCACATTTCTTGAATATATGGTATATTTCCTGCCTCAACTTCCTTTCATGAATTGATCAATCGATCTATCCATCCATCCAATATATACCCATCTGATTATTTATTTATTCATCCATCTAGTCAAGAAAGTATTTTCCAAATTCTCATTAAATGCCAGAGATAAGGAAGTCATGCTCTGTGTTCAGGGTTATTTGGGAGCTGATGACAAAACCTGTCTGCCAATAATCAAATCCCACTTCCATTCCCTCCATCACAATTTAGCCTTTCCAGTCTTGTGAGTCTGCCTCTCCTTGGCAGTCTTAAGGGGAAGACTATTTGAACAGGGCTTAAGAAATTGGTTCTCAGACATTGACTTTGTGTTGCAGGGTAGAGGTGAAGGGGACAGGGACAGGGCTGAGTCCCTCTGTTGCCATCCAGCACAGACCACCACTTTGCCCCTTCAGCATCCATGAACATACGCTTATTCTGCTTAAACTTCCAAAGAATAAGGACAACAGACACATCATGGTTCTCCGTAATAATGATACAACTCTCTTACAACAAAGGTGATCTCATTCTTGCCATGAAATAGGAGAAACTAAGCCATGGACATGATGGCATACCCAGCTTGGAGGGATGCCCATGGCCCGTCCAACCAATCACAGTTCTCCTTTAATTCTTATCATGTAAAGACTACATTATAAAGTGAAGCAAGCATCACAACACATATAAAATAATAAGGGAATGGTAGGTGGGAAAGAAAATTGGTCAATATATACAAATACATAAATAATAATAGAAGGGTGTGTAGTTGTTGTGGCCCCTGTTGATGGGGCAGGTTATGAGAACCATTGTTGGTATTTGTAATTTATTTTTTTCTACCATCTGTTCCAAGTTCTCATTGCCCTTTTTGCCTTCCCTTTATCCAGCCTTTTGGCCGATCATCATTCTTTACCTGATGCAATGACTTGAATGTCTCCTCTTAAGGAGTCTGCACCCTTGGTGGTACTCACTGCATTGGGTTGTTGTGGGTTTTCAGTAACTTTTGCCCTTGGGCGTGGAATCACCAGATGGCTCCCCAGAGAATACTCAAGATTCTTGGCATATTCTTCTTGCTCCCCATTGTTTAAGCATCTCTATCTCTTCTTGGTAATCAGGAGATATCATTAAACTTTGTGTAGTAACCCTCTCCTTTGCCTATTGGATTGGTGGAAGGAGACAGAATGGCCAGGAAGCCATTTCAAGTTCAAGTTCAATGGTACAATTGTGGTTTCCCTCCAGTGAATGCAAGACTGCCTTGGGAACAAATATCTTGAAACAAGCAGACTCCAAAGTGACAGAGATGTGAAGAAAAATTTTCCATGTTGAGGGGTTCCTGGGTGGCTCAGTCAGTTAAGTGTCTGCCTTCAGCTCAGGTCTTGATCCCAGAGTCCTGCGATTGAACCCCTCATTGGGCTCCCTGCTTGGCAGGCGAACCTGCATCTCTCCCTCTCTCTGTCTCTCCTCTCTGCTCATGCACTCTCTCTCTCAAATAAATAAATAAAATCTGAAAAAAAATTTTTGCAAGTTGGTTATAGGAGTAACAGCAGGGTGTCCACTTCTGCTTTCATTACTTAGCTCTTCCACGTTTGCATTTTGGCTGTCAAAGAAAGCGTCCTGTATTGGTTGCTGGTTCATAGCATATGCTGCATTTTATTGTATTGCTTCCCGACTCTGCACGGCAGTGTCTTTGAGGTGGTGCCATAACTGAGTCTTTAACAGGCCACTGCAATTTTGTAGAAGGTCAGCTGTTTCTGCATAATGGGGAAATGGGAAGAACAGTGAATGCCAAGGGCACAAGTCCATTGCCTTGCTCATTCTGCCGAAATGAGTTTCTTTGCGAGAAGCAAGGTTATGTGGAAGCAACATTATGATAATAACAAAGGCATTCAGTAAGTTCAGGGATGATAGTCCAGTGGAGTCACTGGGGACAGAGAAGGAAAATCCAAATCCGGAGCAGGTCTATTTGAATGAGGACAAATTGCTGACCCTTCGTTAGAAGGGGCCCAATATAATCTAACTGCCACCAGGTGTCTGGCCGGTTCTCTAGGGAATGATGCCATATTGTGCACATAGTTTCCATCTCTGATTTTGGCAGGTGGGGTATCTGGCATTCATAGTAGCCTGCAGAGATCTGTGCTACTGAACTGAGGCATAACTTCAATATCTGTCCTCGCCCCATAGCTCAGGACCTGGGAGAGCGGGTGAGCTGGGGAAAGAGGCTGACTTCTCTAGGCTGGATTCCCTTCTCTTGGGTTTTGAGACGATGTCTGGAGTAGGTGCCCTTTGGTACAGAGTTGAATGGAATACAGGTATCTTCTTCAGACTCTGTTCATTCGGACAGGTTCATCTCTCTACTTCTACCTTAGAGCTCATTGGCACCACTCCCCTGATCCCACTCCTTCCAAAAGCCTTCATCTATGGAGCATAACCATCAATTATGGCTCAGGAATCAATGCGGAGTTGTGCCTGTGACCTGTCTCACTTCCCAGGCATGGTTTGGTCCTACAGAGTGAGCTTTCCTTCTCAGCTGAAGAGTCCGTCCTCTCCTGCCTGGACAGTCAGTCCAGGATGGATTCTCTACAGTGTCCTCATCCATCCAGGCACCTTCACTTATAAAAGAATGCGGGGTCCTCAAGTTCTATTTCCACAACCTTGGATTCCCCCCCAGATTCATAACTTTGGGCAGAGCTCAGTGCATTCTGGGGACGTGAACACAAGAAATAGCCACTGACAATATCAACTGCTCTACACGGAAAGGCGTGATTCACAGCAGAGTTTTAGAAGCTGCCCCAGGGACCCATGCTGGGTGTTTGCCACAGCCTCGTGCCTCCCTGCTCGCTGGAGCAATGATAGCTTCAACTTCTTCCCACCTTCCAAATCGTTCAGGATTGCTGCTCGCTGGAAGATGAGAAGAGAGAACAATGTTGGCAGGCGAATCTGGGACATATGGTTTGTGACCTTCTGCCCTGGTGCCATATGGGAGAACTTAGCAGAGTAGAGATAGTGACAGTTCCCGACAGACAATATCCAGCTTGAAGCACCTGGCAAGCAACACATGTGCAGGCTTGTGACAAGAAGGCGAAGCGGGGCTGGGAAAGGAAGGAGGGTTTCTGTGAGCCAGCTATGAGTGAATTGACTAAGGAGATGAAGAAGACACCTTGAATTGGAGGAGAGGCTTACCATCACTAGAAAGTTTTCATGACTGTTCTTGCTTGAACAGGAAGTTTCCAAATATAGAACAAGGATATTACTGGTCCTTTATAAATGGCTTATGTCCTGTTGGAAACTAGCTCCGAAAAATGAATAAATTTCCAGAGATTCCTTGAAAGCTGTCAAGGGAAATAGCTCTCCATGGGATTTGTGAGAATTGTTTGGGTTTATAGAAATGCTGGAGTCTTTCTCTTGCTGATGTGTTTTCTCTTAGGCATGAAATGCATTCCAGTGAGAGCCAGAAGAGCGATAGAGCCAAGGAGTGAGGAGGACACATGTGTCTGTTAAGAGGTTTGACAAAACACCCAGAAGGGGGCATCTGTTATTGACAGTGGGAGCTAAATTGCACTCTTTTGTTTCGCTTGGCACAAGCTTAGAAATGAGCCCAAATGTCCCCTTTGGTATGATCACGGAAATGTGAGTTCTCTGGAGAAGAAGAGGGATTTATCGTTTGAAATGTGTGTATTTTCTTGGCTTAGTACCCAGAATGTCTGAATTATAAATAATGCATACATGATTATTTCTGATTCATATTTTAACCCTCAATATTGCATAATAGGGAGAATGTTGGCAGCGTTATGGCTTCTATAATAAGAGGAGCAAAGACTCAGAAGCAAACTCACCTCTAACTGCAAGGAGCCCTGAAACGCAGTGAAACCCTAATCTGCCGTCATCTGCAGGCTGAATGAACTAGAAGTATGGACTTCTGTCAAGGTTTTTTTCCTTTTCTTTTTTTTTCAGGAACTAGGTCAGCTCAGTGGGAACTTTTCACCAATGAAGGGGATCCTAAACCCTGCAGTTGTGGAGTCAGAGGGAGAGGGTGAATGATGGGTACTGGCGAGACCCAGTGGCTCAGGAAGATGGTACTGCAGGTTGAAATAGAGGGAACATGGAAGGGGCAAGGAGGGACAGACCCTGGGGATTTCCAGCGGAGTGTGAAGAATGCTTCAAGCAGTGGACTGGGGAGAGGACTTCACAGGTCCTGGACTCGCTTTTCCAACTTGGGTCTGTGGAGGTTGAGTTAGCAAATCAATACCCCAAGGCCAAGCCTGCTAGTGACTGGAGGCTTGGTTGTACCCAGAAAAAGCACTGAGGGGCAGCTCTGAGCCACCAGTAGTGAGTGTCCTCCATCTGTATGTCTCCCTTGTTAACTTCCCTCTTATGACTACTTCCTCTAGGGGTAGCACTTGTCAGCTGGGCTCCAACTTTTTGGATGTGGGGAGTAGATGTTCTTGGCGTCTTCTGAATGTGCCTGACTCACCTCATCTGGGGTAGGTCCTGCCCATTTTATACTATCTGACTCTTGCTGCAGGCCATTACTAGCCAAGAAAAGCATCCTGTTCAAATAGGCATTTGTGTTCATGGGGGTAGCTTTTGTTCCAAGAGACGGAAACTCAACTCAAGCCAGCTTGCATCTCATTACTTCGTATAACTGAAAAGGCCAGAGATAGATCTAGGTTCAAACACGTCAGGAGATGTTTTCTGAAAGCACCCATTTCGCCCACAGTGAAATGGGTGAAGATATGACTTTTGGTTATAGAAGAACTAAGTCCTGGGGATGTAATTTACAGACTGGTTACCACAGTTAAAATACTGCATTGTATATTTGAATGTGCAAACAAAACAAAACAGGAACATCAGAAGTCAGAGAAACAAATGATGTCACGACTCACAGACACTCAAATGCCCTTTCTCACTCATCTGTAGGATCTCCAGCTTGGAATTGCTTTGGGGCAGGTTTTCCCCCCGTGGCTGAGGGCTTACAGTTTCCTGAGCTCAGGTCCACAAGTAAAAAAACGTTCCCTTTTCCTGGTTTAAGTTCTGAGATTGAGTCTCTTTGGACCAGGTTAGCATCTGTGGATGTCTCTGCTATCATCTCTGTGTTGGAGGGGTGGGGAGTTCAAGGTTCTGACTAGCTGGGCCTCACCCATCCACCTGCTTCCAGAGACAGGGTTGGAATTATTAATCTGCAAGTGGGGAAGGCAGACGGGTCCCTGAAGGAAATTAAGGTTCTGTTAGAGGAAAATGTTCAGGAGAAAATGTCAACAGGATGGGGATGCGGCAGGAGGTTAGGCCACTGAGGGGGCTCATGAAGCACCTGGAAGAGAAGTGGCAAGTCTGCACCGTGACGATCACTTGATTGGAATGACTGCCTGGGACGCGGTGTTGAAAAGGACTCTGAGGCCGTCTCAGCATGCAGGAACTGGTAAGCAGTGTCTGTCCTGCTTACGGAAGGGAGCCCTGGTGATTTAAGGGCCATATATTAGTCAACCCTGATGTGGAAGATGGCTGTATTTGGGCACACACATCACTAAGGTCTTAAAAATAAGAAAGGTTTTTTTTTTTTTTTTTTTTCCCCTCCGAGAAAGATAACATGAGGCTGGAAATACCGTTTCCTGCTGATGGTGAGCGAAGTATTTAAGTATCTCCTGCTCTGATGAAGGTCCTGGGGTGCCCTGCTACCATTTTCCTTTTGTAGGCATGCAGGTAATGCAGAGAGCCCGGCACTGATTGGGACGATCTGGGTAGAGACTGCCTCGCGACGCCTGGGGAGTGCGTGCACGCCTCTGCTTCTGACACAATTATATTGTGAATGAGCCAATTGTGTGGAAGATGTAAAATGTTTTTGAGTAGATTTCTCATCTTGGCAGACTCTTCGGCTAACTGCCAGGGAGCACGGCTCTCTTTCGCGGTTGAAGGCAATAGGCATTAACGATGTTGAGAAGTTGGGGCACAAACAGCCTGAGCCCCTCTGCCCCCTGCCCAGTACAATCAGATTAATCTTCCCTGGCCCTGGCACTGACCCTCCAAACTCCAACTTTGGCACCTCATCATACATGCTTCTTGGGCCCACGTTTTCTCCTTCGTTCATCCGATATTTCCTAACAAAGAGTTAATTTTTACCACTGCTGCTCAGGGCCAAGTCCATTTCCACTGATGCTCTAGTAGCCAAGGGGCCCAAGGATTGATCTCTAGGACTGGGGTTCAGTGATGTTTTCAGGGGTGCATGCTCAGCACCACCCCTGAGGATCTGTACCTGGCATGAGGACACAGAGGAAAGCATCATGAGTCCCTACCCTCCAGGAACGTTGACTCTGTGAGTGAAGACGCACGACAATGCGTACATTGTCATACGGAACACTGAATTCAAAATGAAGGGTCCATCTGTAGAGGTTGCCCTGAAGAATCAATAATGAATGTGACTTACCCTCCTTGTCAATGCTCACAGGCATCTGGTGACACTGGCAGGATCTTCCTTTATCATTCCTACTTAGTTGCCCTAGCCATTCATTCATTCTTCTACTTTCTCCTAGTACCTACTATGGGTCAGGTACGTGGTTAGGTGCTGGGGATACAAAGGTGAGTAAGCTGTCCCTGCCATCCCTGATCGAGATATTCACATGTACCCCTGGAGAGACAAAGCTACTTAGTAAATGGATCTGGGGGTGCCGGCTGAGCCCTCTTTCCTCTGTGTCAAGCTCTGTCTCCCCAAAGACCCTGGATTGTGTATTTCACTGCAGGACAACCTCAAAGATAAGGCATTCCTAAAATGATCCACTTTTGAAAACAGCACAGGATATTTTGTGGTCAGATTTTTCTCTGACAGTTCTGGGAGACTGTCCTGAATGGAGGGGGCTGCAGATCAAAGCTACCGGTGAGAAGATACTTGGCCAACAAAACAGTCTGACTCTCTCAAATTCTCTCTGCTCAAATGGTTGTTGATATATCCTTCAAGAATTTTTAAAGAACATCCTATAAACACCATCCTTCAGAGGCTGTGTTTACAAAGCCGTCTATTATGTGTGCAAAGATCACGAGGAAGAAATCTTTGGCCATCAGCAGGCACGCCTCAGAGCAGCCGGAACCCACCCCCCAAGATCCTGGGGAGGCCTCGGTCACTGCCGCCTCCCCTTCCCTGGACAGAACATGGTGGAGGGGCCTCCCAGCCTTTCTCCCTACTTGTGCAAGGCCATTATAAATGACATTACAGTTATTTTTCTGAAATCACCTCATACATCGGTTATGCCAATGATTTGTTCAGACTCATTTTTACCACTTCCCTGAAGAGTTGTTTATAAGGATATTTCTCAGCTGATACAGAGAATATTCTTATTTTGTTCCTCCATGGTTAAGCTGTCCTAGCTAGAGGCAAGAAAGTGTGATGGTTAGCTCCTATCAGCACCCTCTTTTATGAATTTTGACCGTTCTACAGGACAGCATAATGGCTCCACCTTACAGTGTGAAGTAAACTGCTTGGCTGGGCCCACAGAGGGCTTTCTGGACAGCCTGCTATCCTGCGACCAACACATACCTGGTCTAGGAAGGGTGGGACCATGCTGTTCTGGACATGGCCGCCATGTTGCTTTGCCCTTTTCACATACTTCTTCCTCCCCTTGGTGGCTTGGAGGAGCTTTGGGGGGCAGAACAACACAGCATAAGGCTGGGTAGAGTTGGAATGGGACCCACCGTTCTACTGTGTCCCTCTGTGCTTAACAAATCTACTTCGGGACTCAAGTAAAGCAAAGAACCCTTTGCACAAAGCCAGGTAACTTTTGCTCTGTCCTCCAGAGCATACAATTTAGGATTATTTAGGGTCAGTTTTGCTAAGACCATTTCAATTAAAAATTTTTTTTTCTTGAATCTCCCCACTTGACTCAATATTGTCTTCATAAAAGTTCAGATGGGATTCATTAACTTTATCCCATCATCATCAATTAATATCTAGTATTATAGGATTTTAGATTAAAACTTGCCATCTTCGGTGGCGCCTGGGTGGCTCAGTTGGTTAAGCGACTGCCTTCGGCTCAGGTCATAATCCCGGAGATTCGGGATCGAGCCCCACATCGGGCTCTCTGCTCGTTGGGAAGCCTGCATTCTCCCTCTCTCACTCCCCCTGCTTGTGTTCCCTCTCTGGCTGTGTTTCCCTCTGTCAAATAAATAAATAAATAAAATCTTTAAAAAAGAAAAAAAAACTTGCCATCCTCTACAGTCCATGCCTGTGTTATCACAAGCTCCTCCCTTAGCAAGAAGCTGCCTGCTTCCAGAGTCCTCTTCCGTGAAGGGCCAAGTGTACAAATGAATAAACGAGAACCAGACAACTTGTGAGTGAGACCTTTCAACACTCTGGCCCCTAATATGCAACTGCGGGATTCTGTGAAAGGAAGACTCTGCGTTCAGATTTTGTTTTTCACATTTACCACTTGTATATCCTTGTGCAATGTTTAAAAGGCTTCTTACTACCCTGGGAATGCAAGCTTTTCTTGCAGTGTTGCTGCAAGGAGGATGGATGGGGCTTGCCAGGGGATGCTGCCCTCGACCCTGCCATGTCTTCCCTCGTGAGAGAAACATAAATAAAGCAGCTAATATGTATTCTCAGAAAGTCAAGACCAGAATTCAACTTAGTACTTCAAAGGGTCATTTGAGCTTTGGGACTACCTTTTCTCTGACCCAAAGTTATTTAGATTTTCAACATAAAATGCTAGAAATCTGTTTTCATAATGTTTTTCACATGCACGCCATTATTGCGGAGCATGCCCTTGACCTACCTTTGAGTGTCTACTCTGGTTACACAGCCACGGCCTGTGTTAAACTCTGGAGTGGAAACAGAGTCAGTTTAAATTAAGTCCTGCTTATTAATTGTCAGCTACGCACAAAGGCTTGGATTGGCTTGTCAGTGTGTCCCTCCCAGGTCTTTGTTGTGATATCACTCATCTTGTCTAGAACTGGGTTCTAGTATTCCTGCCCATCACGGTGAGAACGGTCATGATTGCTTTTTAGGGGGGCCATGCTTTTATCCTCTGGTAACCCCCACCTGCCAAAGCTCTGTTGGTTCTTCCCTGGTTCTGTTGCTGGTGTCCTATCCCATTGGTCTCTGACACTGGTGGCCTAGCTTTTGTCAGGAGGCATGGTCATGATCTTCAGGCTTGGAATCAGCCACCACTTTGTAGCATCTCAGAGTTGGAGATCTGCCCTCCTCCTCTGCCTCATGGGTGGTCTACTTCACAGTTTCTAAAGAGGGTGAGATTTGTGTGTCTGAGTTCCTCCTGAGGCTGGCAGGCATGGTCTGTCTCTGTCCTATCTACCATTGGTGACCTTCTCTAGACCCGGGGGACGCTGAGAAATCTCTCCTACCCCAACCTTGGCTCTGAGGAGAACTGAGGGTGACCTTTGCCCTGTTCTGACCTTGCTTTGTGCTCTGACATTTCTTACCTAAGGCTAGAGTTCGATGTAGTGGTTCTCTAGGGGATCTTGAAAGTTTTTCCATCTGTGTCTGAGAAGGCACAAAACCAGCTTCATTTCCTGGTATTCTCTCTAAACTTCTCTGGGATTCTGTTTCAGATGTGATCACATAAGCACAGGAGAGAAGGGAGAGGAGCAGAGGACAGAATTCTTCTCTTTTCCTTTCTTCCTCACTCCTACCTGTTTTGACGGAAAGTCTTTCTGTGTCACAGCCTTTTTCCTGAGGTGGCATCTACTTTCTCCCTCTCCTTCCAAGATGACAGGAAATAAAATGCACAAAAATGAAAAGACCAAGATATCCAAAATACCAGAGCTACTTCCCAAATTACCCTCGTTATCAAAGCAAATTTAAGATGAAAGGAGAGCAGGCAGTCCCTGCCCCTTCCTCTGGGAAACAAGATGGGGAAGCCACTGGAAGGCCCGTGGACACTGTGATTAACCAGGCTGAGATCCTCCTCCCCACTCCCTGGACTTGTCCCTTGTATCTGCACTTTCTTCCTGGGGGATGTTAACTGTCACCTAGCTGAACATTCTTTCCTTGGTGCCTTATGTGTAGAGGCCATGTGTGCATGACTACTGCACTACAAGTTGAATATTTCTGTGTTCAGACGAACCCCTTCTGAGGCATGGTCTAGTCTGAGCAAGTAGAGAAGAGGACTTGAGAGATACTTGGACTTTCTTTTACCTGCTGGGGGACACTGAGCGAGTCACTCAGCTTTACCGGAATCTCCATGCCTCCAGCAAGCCTGGAGAGGTGGGGAGCTGCCAGGGGTACCTTCTGTTTTAGGGGATAAGCTAACAGGCAAGGAGCAGGATCTTTGGGCTGCTAGGACTTTTCCATGGCGAGCTAAATTGACTGTGGTTTTCTGTTTTGTAACCATTTGTTTGATGTCCTTTTTACAGGAGCTCTACTTTTTTTTAAAGGATGCTTTTCGTGTTGCAATTTGTCTTGTGATTCTTTCCTTGTTATTTCCTGGTCCTGCTATTGAGAGCTGGCTTTCCACAGGTGCTCCCGGAGCCCACTGCCATCCATCAGAGTGATTTCCTCTGAATCTGTCTCCAACGGGAGCTCCTAGAATGTCCCCTTTTTGTCAAGATATGCCGAGATGACATTAACAGACAAATGCTCACTGTTAATTCACGTGGAGACAAAAACTCCCGCCTGTTTCTCTTTGCCTCTCTTTGATGCCGTTCTACTCTGCCTTTGATACAATCTGATGTTATGCATGCTGCAAGATGTGAAAAGATCACAATGCCCCTTTCTTTGGAAAGTTAAACAAGCTTCTTCCAATTTTGGAGGCTGCTTTTCTTCCACAAAAATTACCTGGAGAGTGGTTGATAATCTTCTCTTGAGGCGGCTCTAAAAGGAGAAGGAGATAAAATTATGTTATTGAGTGCTTTTTGGCCATATTCCAGTGACGGGAGGAATACCTTGCCTTGCAAACTCTCAGCATTAAAGGAGATGAATCAGCTAGCTCAAGGGGAGCTTGGAGAAGCATCTCAGCTACCTGCAGGGCTTCGGTACCTGAACCCTTTGTAAGTTGCCCCATTTGAGTCATTCAAAAGTTCCTAACGTTTCTTTTCTTTAATCCCATTCATTTCTTGGGAGTGAAAGTCATCAGTGCTAATAAAATACATTTTTTAAAAAAATTACCATATGATGTATTGTTTGTTTCAAGGGTACAGGTCTGTGAATCATCAGTCTTACACAATTCACAGCACTCCCCATAGCACATACCCTCCCCAGTGTCCATCACCAAAATATTAGTTTTGGTAACTGAAATTAATGACAGGAGCAGCCATCACTTGTTGGTATTGAGTCTGCATTAGAGATGTCACCCCCGCATCGCACTCACTGTGGCCCTACAGGACAGAGAATATTATCTGCATTATATAGAGAGGGAAAGTGGACCTTGGAGAAACAAATCATTTGCCTAAGAATACTGAGTTAGCAAGAAAAGTGAGTCAGGATTCAAGCCCAGGCTTTCTGACTTCATAACCAGTGCTATTGCCTGCATTTTCAGCCTCATCTTAATTCCCTTTTCTTGTAAGTCTTTTCTTTGTCTTTGGTATCTCTTGTCAGGGAAAATAGTATTGCTTTGATTTTCATTACGAGGGTGAGAATTTTGAGCAGCAAGATCCTGGGATAGATGGAACACACACACACACACACACACACTGTGACATTGTTTATTTTATTATGGAAACAATAGTTGATTTCATTTTCATTGTGAAAGATTCAAATAATGCAAAATTACACAGAAAAAATCACCCACAGCCCTGGGGAGACTGTAACAGAGGACAGATGTCTGTGGCCTTCAGTGGAATGACTGATGGGAGGGGTGTCTGGGGTGCAACTTGGGGTCTGTATTTTAAACAGTCTGTGCTGGTGATTCTGATTCCCAGCCCAAGCTAAAGAATCATGGCCTCCTCTAGGCTAAGACAAAGGATCGCAATAATGGTCAGGCTCCTGGCCTTCTGTGGGAGTCCAGACGGCTCATGTGCCTTTTTCTGATCCCTTCGGACTTGAGCCCTCTCTTTCTGAGTGGGAAAGGGGGCTGTCAGTGGCACGGGAAGAGAACTACTGGAATGGAGTCATGGACTGGTGGGTGTGGAAGGCTCCATGTGCCCTGCGGTTTCACTCCACGCCTTGAGATCAGGTATCGGGAATTTGCATGGCAACTGCATCGTCTTCATCCCGAGATGTAGTGTGATACAGTGGAAAGAGTGTGACTGTAAGGTCAGACACACAGGCTAGGAACTGGGCTCTTTCCTTAACGGGTTGTGTAGGGACCCAGCAGGATCCTGTGGTCCTATCATCGACTGAATCCCATCTTTCCACCTATCTGGGCAAGTCACTCACTCTCTCTGAGCCTCAAAGCCTTCTTTTGTGAAACAGGAATAGGAATGAGTGACATAATTATTGATTAGCATTTATATAAGAGTTAACTGAGATTATCTGTGCAAAGCTCTTGATGTGGTTGGTGCCTGAGAATTCTATGCATTAATTATCTCATGCCGGAAGTTAACTCTCTTTTGAAAATTACTTACAAATGCATATACCAAATGTGCCTGGGTCATTGTAGGTATGCAATAAGTTCTAGTTCCCTCTTCCTTTCCCCTGAATATACCAGACTACAGGCAAGATTTTTAGGGCTAAGTCACGATCCTCTGGCTTAAGCCTAAAGAGACCGCACTTGAAATTTGCAACCTTTGCACACAGAACGCCCTTCCTTTGACGCTGCAGAGTGACAAAGTGATCCTCATTCAACACTGCCTGGACCCAGGGAAGGAGGAGTCTTTCAAAAACTGTAAATAGCGGGAGGAAAGCATCACTTTGGTAAAGTGGAGATGCCAACTTTCCTGGCTTAAAGAGAAGGATTTATTCTGTAGCCATTTCAAGGAGACTTGCGGAAGATTATAATTGGTGCAAGTTATAGAGATGATTCATGGATACTTAGGTTATTTAACTTGATTGCTGTCTGGGAAAGATATCTCGGCTGACTGAAGTGTAATAGATCCAGGTAGACGAGGTCTGAGGTAGTTCCTTGACCTTGTCCTCACGTCTCTTGATGTGTGTAAAAAAAACAAGGCATAAAAGAAAGACCAAAAACCTCCCCCTGGCAACTTGTGGTTATAGAGCAGTTCTGTCCCTCTGAGTCATATTTGAAATGAAGCTTTTCAAGCTCTTTTCTGTAAGTTTGCTCCTTTCTCTTCAATCAGTGACTGTTAACGGTGGGGGCCCTTTTGGTCAGTCCATCCATCCTCGTGGCTGTCGACGGGCCTGCTGGCCTGCAGAAATCTCAGACAGATGTGCAACTGTCTTTTTGGAGCTTTCCTGAGAAATAAATCATCAGTAGTCTCTGTAACCCACACCGAGGCGGAGCGCCTGGTAAGAAGGTCTCACATTAGCATAGCCTTCAAAAGGAGAGGAGTCAAACATCCACGCGTGTTTGGTATCATGGATTATGCATCGCGTAATAAAGGAGGCACGGCACTCTAGGATGTAAGTGTCAAAGCAACAGTTCTCACCCTGTGACTGGGCCATCATTCCTGACTAATGGCTAATGTTCTTATGGAAAAGCGCCACCACTTCTGGTAGCTACTTTTCTAGTCTGTCCAGTCCTGTGTGATGATGCTCAAGGTGTAAGTTGGTGGAACGATGCTGAGAGACAGAACAACGGTTCTTCTTTAACACAGAGCTGGCCCTTAGTGTAGCTCAATTTGGCGGTCATGTCCTCGGTATGGTGTGAGGGGCTCCCAAGTCCCCAGTGGTTAACATTGTTGTTGCTTATGCATTTTGAGGGTCTGTGTCTAACACCCCCCTCCCATAGGCCCCGATATTTTGCCAGTATGTTTTCTCAAATAGACTGCATATAATCACCTAAGAGTTTTCTAGGTACTATCAGATGGTGCTAGGTTAGCAGGTTGGAACCAGTGAGTGCCACCAGAGATGCCAGACTTGATAGGATTGAGAACTGTTACCTGCGTTGATGGCTGCCTCCCCTCTGCTCTCCCCTCTTGCCCCCACTCCATTGGGAGGACTCGTTGGTGACCTGTGGCAACTTCCTGTCCCTGGTGCCTGGCTGCACTGCATCTCCCAACCAGTTATCCCATGACAATACTGATATTCCTGGCCCCGTACGGTCTGTGTCTCTGCCAGGTACCCTCCTGGGCTCTGGGGAAGACATTACTTCCTCAGCGACAGTACTTACTGACCCCATGAGTTAGGGCACCCTTGGCTGTACACAAGAGAAGACAGTGACCCACATTTGTTGAAATGATAAGGGAATCTGTTTCTGCATATAACAAGAAGCTAATAATAGGGCAGCTCCAGGCCTCCTATGACCTCAAGAGGAGTCTCCCTTCACATTCTACCGTCCTCAGCAAGCCACCTTTGCCCTCAGGATGGCTCCCTCGTGCTCCCAAGATGGCACTGTTTTCCAGGCATCACATTCAGACCTAGTGATGCCCAGAGGTGAAAAGATGCCATCTCTTCTAAGGTCTTTTCCTGAAGGAGAAGTGACTGCTTTCCCAGGAACCCCTAAGGACTTCTCCTATGTCATTGGCCAGCTGATCCACTGCCTGCCTACTGGCCACCCCCAGAAGGGGGCGGAGACCACTGTGATGGAACTGAGCAGGAACCACCTTCACCTAGGGCACCAACCAGAAGAATCCTGTTAGAGAAGAGGATGAAGCAATCGAGAGTATTTACAATGAACGGTGTGATCTTCGACAAGGTATTTTCCCATTTGGAGGATGAGATAGGATCGCACTGCCTTCTCTGACTAGCAGCAATAGCCTGAGTTTGCACGGACTGTTGAACTCATGAGACACAGACTTTACCCAGTCTTGGCTGTACCCAGACCAAGTTCAAGTTGAAGAAAGGATATGAGGCAGGCAATAGCACAGTATGCTCACCAAGAGCACAACAGAGATATTGAGGGTCCTCAGGCTTCCAATGGTCCCCAAATTGCTATGGTCACAAGACAAGGGTGTGTGGGCACAGATGGCAGTGCATTCTGGGAACTGTGGCTTTTACACCTTGCTACACCTGGCTCAGGGACCAGTGCCCATTTCTAACACACTACCTTGATGACGGTTTGCCTACACTTCCATTTTACCCCAGCTTTGACTGGATTGCCCCACCCCTGGGTACCAGGGGAGTGGATTTCAATGAATGAGTAAGTCAGCTTTTCTTGAGCTGTGCTGGGTACTATGCTGGAGCAGAAATAAGAATGTCCCTGTTCTCAAAGGCACACGGTCTTAGGGGTGTAGTAGAGCAGACTATTGCTCAGCAAGTATGCACTTCCCTGCCTACTGACCTCGGGCTTAGCTATGACTCACTTCAGCATGGAGAAGGCCGATAGAAGAGTCCAGCACCCCAATTCTGAGCTGAGTGCTTCTGCCTGTCCTCACACTCTGTGCCATCAGTATGGAATGCACCCCAGGAAGCCTGCTGGTCCCAAGAGGATGGGAGATGCGTGGAACAGACAGGGACTGAGTCTGTGGACCAACCAACTCAGCAGGACCCCTGCTCCCTCTTCCCAATGAGTGAGAAATAATACTTCCTGTTACACCAATGAGATTTTGTGTTGTCTTGCAGCAAACACTGGTATCTGGGGAGACATGATGATGTCAATATTATAATGGATGGGAGGAGGCGTGATGACGGGGATCTTTACTCAGCATCAGCTGCAGCTGTGCTTGTTCTTGCACACATGCCCTACCTCGGGCTCCCTGCCGCAGTTAACTGGTTTATTCGCTGAGAGACATGACTGTCTCCTCCATGTCCTATGGTTTAATTCCCCTCACTTATCCTGCGCAGTTAGTGCTTCCCTAGCAACCTCCGGGCAAGTCAATTATCAGCCTCCAGTTCAGCAAGGAACACTGCAATTATTCAGGAAGTATTATGGAGCGGTGCGCATTTAATCTTAAATGTTGCAATTATGTCAAATTCAAATGACAACCTTTTGTCCTTTCTATAGCATTGTGGGAGATATGGAGATCTTTTATATTTTTCTTTTCAAGCACAGTTCAGTCAGTAATGACTCCTTTGTTGGATCTCAATGCTGAGGTAAGTCTGTTAGTAAAGCCATCCTAGTAATTATAGGGAGAGCAAGATGCCATTAGGGTAGTGCAGCCAGGGTCTAGAAGGCTGTCCCTAGGGGCTCCTGGAATGGTGACATCCCGAGAAGCCACGGAAACAACATGATCCAAACTTAGCGTTTGTGCATTTGAAGTTCAGAAAAGTGAAGGCCATGCCTATGGTTGCATAGCTATTTGGCCGGAGCTGGGGAGTAAGATATATGGGGTACCTACTGTGTAGCTTTTACTCTGTGCAAGTTTTTTGTTTTTTGGGTTTTTTTTTGTTGTTGTTGTTTTAATCACATTTTAATTCTGACAACCATCTGTAAGCATTATGGCACTTTCTATTATTCCACAGTTGGAGAAACTGAGGCTCAGGGAAGTCACTGTCAAGCCTCCATCCCCATCCCTACCACCGCTCTGCAGAGAGGAAAGGCAAACATTTTTTTTTTTTCTACTAGCTGCAGGCATTTGGGACTTCTAAGATTATTTCATTAATTTGAGGGTTTCAAATATCATGAGCACTCAAACATTCTTATGCCCTTGATTCCGGTTCATGCCCACATGTCATCATGAATCAACTGCTGGGCTGAATGTCTTTGCCTAGGGCAGCTCCTACCACTTGTGTGACCAGAAGATGGTTTTGCTGGCTCGCCAAGTATATTAAGTCAAAATAGTTACTGAATTTGAAAATTGGGATATTTCATATAAAACCTCAATTTCCTGCTTTCCTTTGAAGGGAAAAAAATGTCTGAGTTTCGCAACACTTAGGCAGGATGTAGAGAGGGTATACGAGTGTCCCTACCATGTGCTATGGTCACAGGTGCTCATTCATCCGAGGCTCACCAGTTTGTCACCTGCCTGGCCCACAGAGACAGTTGAATCTGCAATTTCTACCCACCTTTTTTTCTAAAAAAGATTCTTATTTATTTATTTGAGATGAGAGTGGAGAGAGAGAGAGAGAGAGAGAGAGAGAGAGAGAGAGAGAATGAGCAGGGGAGAGGAGCAGAGGGAAGAGGGAAAAATAGGCTTCCCCCTGAGCAGAGAGGCCGATGCAGGGTGTGATCTCAGGGCCTCCAGCATCATGACCTGAGTGGAAGGCAGATGCTTAACTGACTGAGCCACCAAGGTGCCCTCAATTTCTGCCCTTTATTGTGATGATGAGGGTTGGCTATTGCTGAGGGGATAAATGTTTTTTTCTCCTATGCGAAGCTTTTGTTGACTTGTTGCATGTTTCCCCCAGTTCACTTTGATTGCTTCCTCCAGGTGCTAGGAGTTTCATTGGGGGTGAGAGAAGAGGCACCATCTTGATGATCCTCCCCCTTCTGCAGGTGAAACAGGTTTAATCACGCCATGAAATGGGTACCATAACTGAGTAGTATGCATTTTGGCCAAAAAAAGTGGTTACCTTGAGATGTCTCTATTCTCTCAGAAATCTGGCAGGGCGAAGGGAGGGGCAGGTAGATTACCTCCAGAGGGCACTTTATCATTCTGAGACCAAGGAAAGTGATGAGGACAAGAGCCATCCCAATAATAGTCATTCGTGGGCCCATGGAAGCCATGGGTAGGCTCCCAATAGTCTCTGACTCTAGAGTGGGTGACCTTATTCTCCCCACAGAAACCACAAACCCGACCTAGGGCAGGAAGTCAGGAAGTCTTTGCTCCTACCTGGAGATCACCACTTTTTCTTACTTTGTATGCATTCTTGTCAGGTAGGTCTTGTAGGTCTTCATGGAGCAACTTCTTTTAAGTATGCCCAATCTTTCTGCTATATCGACTGTGTCTTTTGTGAGATGATTATTATGACCCCCATTTTCCTCCAACAAGCCCATGACACAAGGAGTGCATTCCCAAGTGTGAGATTCCTCTGAAATGTTCAAAGAAATAAAATCAAACTCCAAAACTACCATGAAACTAAATTAAAAGGCATATAAAGTAATTTCTCTTCACACTGGGTTTTAGAATATGAGAGATCAGGCTCTCAACTCAGTTCTGTCATTTCTTCACTGTGGAATTTTGTTCTTCTCTTAGCATCTCTTTCTTTCCTTCCTTTCTCTCTCTGTCTTTCCTCCCCTTCTCCCTGCCCTCTTTACTTCAGATTGGTTACTACTTATCTAAATCATTGGGACCAAAAAAAAAAGGTATACTTTCAAGAATAATTTGAGGTGGAAAAGATAATTATTTAGAAAAACTAGATCTTCAATGTATAGATCACAATTTTCTGCTCTTTTGACTCCCTACCAACATTCTGAGAAGAGGTAGAACTCCTGCTCTTACCTTTGCTTATAAGGAAACTATTTAAATACTTCCCTTAAGATTCAACCCATCATGTGATTTGGTAAAAATCTGGGCCTGGGACCCATGTCTTGAACTTGCTCCATTCTGAGAAATGCTATGGAAGTCTAGAGCTGATGACATTATGACTCTCCTCTTCCTACCACCCAGCACATTATGACTCTCCTCTTCCTACCACCCGGCTGTTCTTCAATCACCCAGAGGTGGGGGGGAGTCAAGGCTACAAACAGGGCTGAGGGGTCACCTGCTTGGGTTGGCCTCCTGTCTTGCTTCTTACTTGCTCCTTAAACTGGGGTAAATTCCATAGCCATCCTGGTCTCAGAGTCTGTATCCATTAAACACATAGCGTAAGGCCGGAGATGTCATATGAGTGAAAGCCTTAACATAGAGCCTGGTCTAAAAGGTCTAAACCATGGCGTTGGTACCATTACTTACTACAATTGCCAACACTGTTGCTTTGCTCTGGAAACCATCATTCAGAGGCCAAAGGAAGACTCATGCTGGAACCTAGAGTAGCAATTTCAGCATTTGGAACGTTACCATTATTGGGAATACAATTGATTTTCTCAGAAAGTTCTGACTCTATGATCGTCTAAGGGTTTTATTTATGCTAATTTGCTTTGCTAGTAGAACTACAAATCCTAAAGCAATGAATAAACAAACAAACAAAAAAACCCCAAAAATCCTAAACCAAAACACACCCTGTTTTCTTGTTGAAGGTAGCAAAAGGGGCTTAAAATCCAGAAGGGAATAATTTTGCTTTGATTTACCAGTTAGATGAATGAAGATTCCTCTCACTCTAGAATGAAATAGAAAATACTCATGCTTTATGTTGTTCTTTCTTTCTGGCCCAAAGCTCCCCCAACCTGTAATTTCCTCTCACTGGAGGAGTAAGCACCAGTGTCTACCAGGATGATGGGTCAGAAATCTATAATTAAGCACAGTAGTGAGTATATACTGTGTGTTATTATTATTGCTGCCAATAATTTATACCTAGGTTAATGTTTCTGGTGCACATATATTTTTGGACGGGGGTTGGAAAGGAATTTGAATGCTTGCAAGTAAAAGAACTGGCCTCCACAGTGAAGGACCACCTATGGAAGAATCCTCTGGATTCTGAACTCAAGTCCATCCCTGGACATAATGATTACTCTACCATCACCAAAAACAGTCAAATAAACCCAAGAGAAAGTAGAGGAAAGCGAGGCTCCATAGAATTTCTTCATTTCCTTTTCTTCTGGGTGAGATAAGGACACCTCAGTTTGTAGAAGGTGGGATGAACTCAGTGAGTCCACCCGACACACACACACACACACACACACACACAATCTCTACAGTCAAATTGTTTCCAGTACTCACTGCAGGGAGGAGTCATAAATGATATTCCAAATGCATCTTGATCTTCTAAATACTTAGCTCATCTGCTCTCCTAATGGGCTCTCCAAGCTGAGGAGAAGTGATTGTTCCCATTAGTCCTGAACAGAATATCAAATATATTTGATCTTCCAAGCACTTCGTCCCAGAGCAGGCCTCTGAAAATCACAGCAAATTACATTTGGCTCAGGAACGGGCAGGATTGTTTTCTAAACACCTAAAGCAATGTTTGAAAAGCGTGATTCACAGACCACCTGCCTCAGAACCACTGATGGCACTTGCTCGTTAAAAATGGGTTTTCGGAGCCCCTCCCAAGACCTGCTGAATCAGGAAGTCTGGGGGCGACTCCAAAAAAGCTTTTGGGAAAATCATGAGGGGATTCTGTGCCCATCAAATTGGAGATGAAGTGGTGACAAAGCTCATCTCACAACTCAGGATGAGGGAACCCACTTCCCATACCCGGTGCTTTGCATTGGGTTCTTTTGCCCCAGGTGCATCTGAACTTTTGAATTAAGGTTTTGCAGCTAAGAAATCCAAGAGAGGAAAATGTGCCATTTAGAAAGACTCCTCTCCTCCAACCTGCCATGGTCAGCGTGGCCAGAGGCCTGATTTAACTTTCGTAGCAGAGAAGCAGCTTTTTTTTTTTTTAAGATTTATTTATTTATTATTTTAAAAAGAAAGAGAGCACAGCGGTGGGGCCAAGAGAGAGGGAGAGAGAGAAACTCAAGTAGACTCCCTGCTGAGTGTGGAGCAGGTTTCAGGGCTGGATCTCAGGACCCTGAGATCATGACCAGAGCTGAGATCAAGAGTCTGCCGCTCAACTGACTGAGCCACTACGGGTGCCCCGACCTCACTGGAGTTTTGAGATGCTCCCAGGATTCATTCATTCATTCATTCATTCACTCACTCACTCATTCTTTCATGCACTCAGCAAACATGTATTAATTAGCCCTGAATTAGGAATGTGGTGACCAGCAGGAATACAAAGATGAACCCAATGGAAGCCTTGTATTTTCTCTGTGCAATGTGTTTTGTGACAGAGGGAACTGATGACTATGAAAACTAGCAGTGAGCCTTCTAAATCAGACTGGTGCCATTCAAGACTTTCCAGAAGATGCCAGCCTTAAGTTGAGTTTTAAAGAATGAGTACGGGTTAGCCACATGCAGGGCGGGGGCAGGGCGAGAGAGACGTCTGAGGCAGAGAAAGCCATGTGTGCAATGACACAGAGCATGAAACAACTTGGGGACTGGGGACTGAGAATCACACTGGAACAGGAGGAGTCCCAGGGAACAGGCTGGACAGGCAGGAAATAGTCAGATCTAAGGAGCTAGAGTCTTACTCTGCAAGATGTGGAGAGATGCAGGTGAGGTGGTGTAGGAACGCCCAAAATTAGATTTGAATTTCAGAAAGATGGCCTCACATGAGTTTGACTCATAAATAGAGGTGATGAATCAGAATGCAGTCCTGAGTTACAGTAGTGGTGCTGGGGTAGAAGGGAAATGACTGGAAACATGTATATTAAACTGCAAAATGGTAACCCATTGAATATGAATGAGGAGGGAAGTAAAGGGTAAGGAAGACTCCTGGGTTTCTGCTCCTTGAGTAGCATGGTGCGTGTCACTCTGTAAGAGAAAGGAAGCAGGAAAATGAAGTATTTATTGAAGGGGAAAGAAGAACTATCGAGATTGCTTTCAGACTTGTTGAGTTTTAGGTGCTCCTTGCACCTTTTGGGGGAGGTACACTGTAGCAGTGACAATCCTGGTTTGGAGCAAATGATCTATGAGTGTGGGAGCCCTCAATAGGAGCCAGAAGTCCTGGGAGGACAGAGTAAGCATGGGACAGACTTAGAGTGAAGAGGTCAGAGAGACAGGGCAGGAGACAACTATGGGGAGTAGAGAAGGAGGACCCAGGAAAGGAGCTTAGCATGGCTGGCCAGAGAGCACCAGCTGGTCACTGAAATGTTCTCCACTTACTCCCCTGCCAGGCATTGCCACATAATGGAGCCTTGGTGACTTCTGTGTTCACCAGAACTGTAGTCGCCTCTCTATCCATGGTTTCACTTTTTACGGTTTCAGTTACCTGTGGTCAACTGCTGTCCAGCAGTAGATGACCCTCCTTGTGACACACTGTCAGAAGGCCAACAGTGGCTGGATGCTATGTCACTATGCCCATGTCATTCACCTCATCATGTAGGCATTGCATCATCTCACGGCATCGCATGAAGGGTGAGCACGGGACAATAAGATATTATGAGGGAGACAGAGAGACCACATTCACATAACTATTATGGCATGTGGTATAATTGTTCTATTGTATGATTAGTTATAGTGTTAATCTCTGGCTGTGCCTAATTTATAAGTTAAACTTTATTGCAGGTATGTGTGGACAGGAAAAATCACAGTATATATAGGGTTTAGTACTATTCATAGTTTCAGGCATCCACTGGGTTCCATTCCCTCTTTTGCTTTCACCTAAGAATACAAGCAGATGCTCTTGACCTCGGAGGGTCCTAGATAACACCTCTTGTGAGCTCAATGACTTGAGTAAAGTTCAATGTCCTTGGGACTGGTTGGCATCAGTGACTAAGGGAGGGAAAAGCAAAGAGGAGCTGAGTCACTCCTCTGGGTGGCTGTAGGGCAGAGGGGTAAGTGAGTATGGAAGCTAGAACCCAGAGCCGGAGGCGGCCATGAGACCACAGTTGCAATTGTCCATCCCAGACACTTGAAATACTGAACTCAGTGGGGGAGGGGCAGGGCGGTGTGATGCAGCGGGTGGGTAAGTGCCATGGCTTCGGAGTCAGATCTCCCTGGTGTGCTTCCTAACAATGTGACTTTAGGGCAACATGTGACATTAACTTCTTACATCTCAGTTCTCCGTCCTACATAATTGAGAGAATACATAATTCCCGGGGTTGTTCTGAAGATCACAGCGAGAGAAGCGTATCTGTGTGAATCACTCAGCACGGTGCTCGGAATGCAGCAGCAGGTGTTCGGAAAATGACAGTCGCCTTCTCCTTTCCCTGCTTTTCCTTGTCCCTGGCCAGAGGCATGTGCTGCCTGCGAGAGATTCTGAGATTCAGGGCTGGGACCAATGTCCAAGTTCAGGAACCAGACAAGCAGAAGGAGGCTGCTTCAGAAAGTGGAAGTGCCGACGTGTAAGCAGAGAGCTGTGGGAGGCCATGGCAGGCTGGGAGATGACAGCTAGAGGTACATTGTCATAGCTCTAATGGTGTCGTGAACGCTTGTGAGAGTCCAGAAGCTTCTGAGTCCAGAAACATGCGAGGGGGCCAGATTTTAAATGGCATCAAAGCTCTATCAAGGAGTTTCACTGTATCCTGTAGACAATGGGGAGTCAGGATAGGTTGGAAAATGGGGTGATGCCACTACATCAGTGCCTTAGAGTCACTGTTTCTTGGCGTCTTCCAACAGAGAGCCATGCTTTCACTCCACCAGTGAAATTCTTATGGAGGAGTTGAAGCACCTGCCGAAGAGGTCAGTGCTAAGAGATGACAGGGTGAGGCAGGTGATGGAGAGCTCGGAGAGGATGTAGTCATTCTTTTGAATTTGTCTTTTATTATGAATGAGATTGGAAGTTAGAAGAAGGTTCTCAGCCCAAGAGAGACATGACTCCATTTATACTTTTTTTTAAAAAAAATATTTTATTTATTTATTTGACAGAGAGAGATCACAAGTAGGCAGAGAGGCAGGCAGAGAGAAGGGTGGAAGCAGGCTCCCCGCTGAGCAGAGAGCCCGATGCAGGCCTCCATCCCAGGAGCCTGAGATCATGAGCTGAGCCGAAGGCAGAGGCTTTAACACCCTGGCCACCCAGGTGCCCAACTCTAGTTATATCTTAACAGGGCTGCTTTGCATGGAAAAGCCAGAAGTCAGGAAGTGATCGCAATAATCATGGCAAATGGTTAACAACTAGGACTGGGTCTGCACGTGTTCATTGGAATTCACTCTCCTTCTACAGCGCATAGAAAAGAGCTTGGCAGATTGCAGGTGCTTAATGAACATTCGCTAAAACCAGAAGGCAAGGAGGGCAGTGAGGCAGTCATGGCTGGAGAGCATGGGCAGTACTGTGGAGGTTCAAGCCCCAGCCTGCTGTGAGGCACAGTGCTGTGTGCGACCTCTTGCCTTCATGCCTCAGGTTCCTGAGCTGAACATGGAATCAGGACAGTGTCAACCTCACAAGCTTCGGGTGAGGATTGCACGAGGCATATGTAACGTACATGTATGTATGTATGTATATGTATGTAACATGCCGAGAAGAGGCCCCGACCCGTGTCAGTGCTCAATAGGTATCAACAGTCACCGAGGCAAGAGCAGGCTTTATGTTCTGTGCATTTGTTGAGGAGGGAAGGGAAATGTTGAGAGGAAAATACTAGAAATATTTGTGCAGTATTTGGAAATGTGGGGAATCCAGAGTATTCCTTTTGCTATGTTTTCATTCAGGCAATCGCAGTTTTTGCCTACCATCATTTTTCTTTCCTGTTATGCCATCAGATTTTCTTTTTGGTGACATAAGTTGCAAATATGCTGGCGGTCTAACTGGGTGGGAAGGGGGGTGTGGGCCCTGTCCTCTGCCTCTGTTTGTCCATGTGGAGCAGCCCTCTGTCTCTCCCTTTTGATCAGGCTTCATGGAAACCATTGAATAAAGTTTATTGCTAATGTTATTAGTTTCTAATCAGAGCCCACTGTGATTATTACCTAATAGTTATTGCTTTGCACTTCCAACCAGATGTCAAAAATAATGAGCCAATAAAACTGCTATTAATTTAGTCTGCATGACAATTTTAGGCCCTCCGAGCTTGAGATTCAGGGCCTCGTAAAAGCAGGGCGCAAATAATTTGAGTGCTCAAAAGCAATGACACAAATGGTGAGAATATGAATTAATGGGTAAGTGTTTCTAATTTGAAAATGAAACGCGTGGCTCTGAATCCCAACATTTCTCATGTGCTTTTCTGGGATGAATGGAGACATCCTCCCAGATTCCGTCCTGCAGGATTTGGGCAGCATGGCTGAGGCAGCTGGCTATTTACAGGAAGAAGATGTGGTGCTACTGTAGATCTGCTTGGTTCTCCCGAGAGAAGAGGGCCAGGTTTTCAGGTTCCTGGAAGAAGGGTCTCCTGGAATCACGAGAACTCAGTGAAACCTGCTGTGCCGCTGTCAGGCTCGGGGACGTTCTGATGGACCTCAGCCTGCCCCGACACACCCCCATTTTAGAGAACCACCCTCTTTCTAGTCATGCCTTCTGTCATCTGGTGTACTGTGGTGTGTGTGAGGCTTGCGTTCAAACCCTAATTGCCTCACTGTCAGAGGGAACGTTCTGGAGCATCATCTCTGAATCTGAGCTCCCACGTCTCAGAAAGCAGCGACATTAACAGCACCTACCTCATAAGACTATACTTGAGCATCAGAGGAAACAATGGGGAGGTGCCTGGGTGGCTCAGTCAGTGTCTGCCTTCAGCTTTGGGGCATGATCTCAGGTTCCTGGGATCGAGCCCCACATTGGGTTCTCTGCGCCCTGGGGAGCCTGCTTTTCCCTCTGTCTCTGCCCCTCCCCCTGCTTGGGCTCTCTCTCTCTGCCTCTGTCAGTTAGATAAATAAAATCTTAAAGAAAAGAAAAGAAACAACACATAAAAAGAGTTTAGCGTAGTGCCTGGCACCAGGAGAATTGGGCAAACTGTCAGTGTTCCTGATCATGCAATGATATTGATGTTCTCCTCCCCATTCACTTTGCTCATTCATTCCTTCTATTCGTTGGTGATACTTGAAAACGTCTCCCCCCCCCCCCCCATCCTCTTGTGCATAAGCCTGGTCCTGCTCCCTTTCACTTTGCTGTGGTATTTCAAAGACAAACACGCCTTTCACAAACACATATCATAGCTCACTTTGGTGATAGGAGTGTGGGCACAGGGCAAAGGCTCAGTCAGTATCTCAGGATCCTGAGGCTTGGTGGCTGTAATTGAGGAGACCCCAAGCACACCAGGGAGGAAAAGGTGGTGTGGGGCCCGACTCTGAGAAGATGTTGCCACAGAGATGCAGGTTGATTGTTCTCCAACGGCTATTTTTTCAGATACACTTCATTTCCTAGCCAGTGGACTATGGGGCAGAAATGAAGTATAGCTACTTCCCTTCCCTGTAGGCCTGGACCCTAAACCCTCCCTCCTGGTCCTCCAGGGGGTCTCTTCCTTTGTCTTCCAACTGGCTGCGAGACATGCAGTCGAGTAGTTTGGGGCCTGGGGATGTCAAACTACTGGAGAGGAGGAGCCTTATCCCTGAGTGACCGCCACAGTTGCCTGCACTGAATGGAGAAGGCACTGAGCTTTGGGGCTCTTTGTTATAGCAGCGGGGCTTCCCTGATTCTTACACATGGATGGGACTTTGCCAGGCAGGTGAGCAGAAGGAGGGTACTGTAGGCCAACTGGGCAGCATGAGTCTCTAGGTGTGGAACCATGTACTCTGGGAACTGAAATCAGTCAGGGTTCTAAGATGATCTGTAGGAAGGCCGGAAGAAGAGAAGGGTGGCCACAGAGAGGACTAAAGGGCTGTGCTTGTCGTTTAGGGTTACACAGTAGGCAGTGGGGACAATTAGGGCGCTAAGCATGAACTCGGACCAACCTTTTGCTTTGGGGATGCTGTTCTTGGGAATCCTGGGAGGCCAGCAGAGGACTTGTCCTGGGCTGATGGATAAGGAGGCCTTCCAGATGATCGGGGGGAGACAGCATGGGAGCCTGGGTCAGGAAAATGGTGGTAGAGGCACAGGGGGGACTGGCAAAGAGGGCAAATCCACAGGATGTGACCATGGAGCTGAGCGGGAGGCACAGGGAGGGAAACATCAACTGCTTGCTCTCTCTTTTACATCCTCTCTCCCCCACCCCCGTTTCATAATGACACTGGCTGCCAGAGTGTGAAATTTGGTTCTTGTTTCCTGGGTGCTTTCTTGCTTTCCATAGAATGTGCTGATCCCCGCTGATGCCTGAGCAAACATCGCTTTGCCCGTCCATGAAGCCACCCGTGTCCTGGCCTGGCCTGCTGTCTCCGGGGGGCCTCACGTGTAGAGAGAGGGGCATCTTGTGCGTGTTCTCTCTCGCTTCTGCCTCCCTTGCTGAGACCCCATCCACGCTTCGATTCTCCCATTAGCAGACCTGGGCTATTAGGCTTGTAACCCACTCACTCACAGGTGGATGGTGGGCATTGGATTGCTCCTTCAATTGAGTCTGTTAATAAATTCATCCAAAATAAGAAGAGGGGAAATTATTTTAAATTGATTCGAGCAGGATTTTAACATGTTTGGCATAGCCCACCTTGTGCTCAGGACTAACACTGGGTGTGTTAATTGAGCCAGCAGTGCGGCTGGATTATCCTGTTAAAGTAGAAATCAATATTAATATTTCCTCACACGGGTAGCCGTCTTTCTGGAATCGGGATTTTTCTTCCCTTCATCTCCCTCTATGACTTTGTTACCTTTGCATTTCTAATTGTGTCTGGAATTTATTGAGTTTTTTTTTTTTTTTTTTTGGTAAAGAACACAGGAGGTTTGTGATGACGTTACATTTCTCATCCCATCTGGGGTCAGGATGTGTAATAGATTGTCTTTTATGCCCAGCTCCTGAAGAGCATTCTCATTATCTGATAAGAGAGGCCGATCTCCACTAGTCTTCTAAGATAGTGAATCCTTTTCATTTGTTTGTTTGCATGTCCCGGCTGGCGGGGTGGGGGGCGTTGTCTGATATATGTCCTGGAGGAGTTTCACTGGTCGCTGGCAATGTGCCTCTGCTCCCTACATTGTCCATTTGTGACCACCGACCTGTGTTGGAGGCCCTCTCTGTGTGCCACGTGCTATCGTCTAACACGGTGCTAACTTGGGTGCTTATCTGTGTCCCCGGGATGTGCCATCATGTGTGTTCCCCCATTTGGGGCTTCAGTCTGCGTGTATCGCTGGTGCTTCTGCCAACAAGGACGCTCGTTCCTTTTCTCATGCTCCGTATTGGGTGTTGTCAGGGACTTTATAATTCCCTGTAGGAATGGCTCTCGAGTGTGCCATATAAGGTCCCCTGTAATCTGTCCCGGCTTATCTCCTTGGCCTCATCTCCAACCCCTATAATGGGAGCCCAAGTTGGGGTTATGCAGAGCTGTTTGCCATTTCCCCAAGACACCTTGCAGAGGTGCCTTGGCTTTCCCCTCCAGCCCTCCTCCAGGCTGAGTCTGAAGGGCCCTTCTGCTCAGAAGCGCCCCTGCCTTCCAGAGGAGTTGGCCCGTTTCTCCCTTTAGAGCCCTTGTTTGTCTTTCCCTCCTCCCCCACCAGACACAGAGTCCCCTGAGGGTTAGGGCTCTGTGTTCCCCATCTCTGTTGCTCTCAGCTAGCGTGCAGCCTGGTGTAGAGACACACTTGGCCATGGCTAGCTGAAGGACATCTTTTCATGTGTATTACGGTAACCAGCCTGGATGGTAAGTACTTCCTGCGCCTCCTTTCACTCCATCCACTGGATGCTCTGTGAAGTAGATGCTGCTCTTTTCCTCCGTGCCGCAGACAAGTCATTCCGAGGTGCAGAAGGTAAAGTCACTTGTCTACGATCGCTCAGCTTGAAAACAGAGGAGACAGGAACCAGCTGCCGGCCTCTCGTGTCCGAGCCTCATGGACTGAGCTGCGCTGATACATGCCCTCTCTCTCTTCCTCCTGGCCCTGCTCCATGACAGGCTTACGTTCTCCCCCGTGACCTTCCTGCTCCTCTCAGAGATAGACACTGCTGTAAGGGAAGATGGTGGTGTTTGTAAGTCTAAAAATGGAGCTTAAGTGTGCTGCGCGTGGTCTGTCCTCTCCCCGCCCCCACCGTTCCCACGCCATACACTCTCTGGCTCTCTCTGCCCTGCTCTGTGTTCCAGAGCTCAGCTCTGTGGGCTCTGCCCTCCTCCCCGCAGCTTCCCACACAGCTGGGCCATGGAGGGACGGGGATGGGGGGCAGGGGGCAAGGTGGCTCTTTGCCCTGCTTCCTCCCTGTGTTATCCCAGAGCAGGGGTTGCCAAACATTTTCTATAAAGTGCCAGATGGTAAATATTTTAAGCTTTGTGGCCCAAGAGACAAAATTAAGGATGTGATTTAGGTACTTATATAACCATTTGAAATGTAACCATTTGAAAATGTAAAATCGTTCTTAGCTCCTGAGCTGTAACAGCAGGCGGCAGGCCAGATCTGGCCCACCGGCCGCAGTGTGCCAGCCGATGGCCCGGACACTAGAGCTTCATGTGTCTCAGGATCATCCGGAGGGCTGTTCCTATGCAGATCACAGACCGACACTGTCAGATGTTCTGATCGTGTGGATCTGCGGTGAAGACGGAGGGCTTGCCTGTCTAACAAGTTTCCAGCTGGTTTTGCTGTTGCTGGCCCCTCCCTCACAGTCCAGGAGCCATCAGTGTAGGGAGGACATTTGCGGAGTGTTCCCTCAGGTGCAGGAACTCTGTTCTCTCCCTTTGCCCCTTCAGGCCTGAATGTTTCCCCATCCTTTGGTGGTTCTCTTAATATTGCCTAAATTTCTGAAAATTGTCTTTCCCTCTGGCTCTCTTCCGTTAAGCCCTTTGCACGTGCTGCCTTTGTTGGAATTTTACAGACAATTACAAGCCTTTTCATTTTCCAGAAAAGGTCTGGGAACAATGTGCCTGTGTACTTTGCACATGTAACTCTTAGAAGAGAACATTGCATCCCTGAATTATTCTTTTCTTTTTTTAAAAATTTTTATTTATTTATCTGACAGAGAGAGAGATCACAAGCAGGCAGAGAGGCAGGCAGAGAGAGAGGAGGAAGCAGGCTCCCTGCTGAGGAGAGAGCCCAACGCGGGCCTCAAGCTCAGGACCCCGGGATCATGACCTGAGCTGAAGGCAGAGGCTCCAACCCACTGAGCCACCCACACACCCATCCCTGAATTATTCTTGTATTGACTGCTTCAGCATTACTTAGGGGTCTCTTCTGCGTGTGGTTCTGTGGGAGCTGGGACCAGGTTACATGACGAATAGGACAGAGCAGAGTCCCTATTATGAAAGAGGCATCTGTAAAGGGCCATGGGTATGTGAAGGCCACCCAAGTCAGGGCAGGCTCTCCAAGGGAGGTGGCATTTGAGATGAGTTCAAAGAAAAAGCAGGCATGGGCTTACCAGGAACTGGAGGGTCTTGGGAAGTGGAGCGTGCAAAGCACCCATGTGTGGAGGAATGTAGGGAGCCATGGGACTCTGGTTTGGCCTGAGAATGGTGTGTGTGTGTGTATGTGTGTGTGTGTGTGTGCATGCTTGAGCATGTGTGTGTGTGTGTGTGTGTGTGTGTGTGTGTGTGTGTGTGCACAAGGGAGGGGCATGGTTTGGGCGTGGCCAATACAGCTAGAACAGTGAATAGAGGCAAGATTATAGGACCTTTACAGCATCCTGGGTAGACATGAGGACACTGGGGGGTTTTGATCAGGGAATGACATAGTGAGAGTTCCAAGTAGGAGGATCACCTAAGTGGGGACTGGTGAATGGAGCAGGGCAGAGGCTGGTGGCAGGGAAGGATGGGCCCCTCGCAGGCTGTTGGACTGGATTCCCACCCATCCGGGTTGGGACTGGCTGAGCCTGGAGGTGGTGAGGGCAAATAAGCTTCAGGATGATCTCAAATCAGTTTCCGCTCTCCGGCTTGGGCCCCCTGGTGGGCTTGTAGGAAGCCAAGGCTTAGCCTAATGGAAGGCTTCACTCCCTTCCTCTGGGAGGTGATATTCTCTCTCTGCCGAGGCTGAACCCCAGGACTCCACTCGATGGCTTCATTTCACAAATTAAAAATATCAACTAAGCGAATCATTTCAAAGACTTAACAGTGTAAGGAAGCCATGGCAGCTCAAAGCCTGTGTTTCCTGGGAAGCTCGCACTTCTCTGCAACATTTACCCAACACCTCAGAGAGCTCCCATCGACACATCTACCTTTTTGGAAAGGTCAGACTTTTTAAAGGTTAATTGTTACCCTTAAGAAAAACGTAAAAACAAACTGCATGGCTGCATATTTAATTCGTGTTTGGTATAGCATTTCCCAGAAGCACAATTTCTGATGATTTGATTTAAACAAATAAAGCAGGCTCTGGAAATAAAACGCCATTGGCAATTTCGGACTTGGAGAGAGCGTGCGTGCCTTCTGTGGTTTAAGAAGTGTTATTATACTTCTGAAACATCCTCTGGCCAGGGAAACCCAGCCAGGCAGGAATGTGAGCCGTGCTAAGTCCCTGGATCTGTGTGTGTATATACTATGGTGGATGAACAGCTGAGCTCAGGGGAGGGCCTTAAGATTTCACTCCTGGTCCTCCCGTCAGACCTCTTTCTCCCTTAGTAATGGCCTCCCCTCCCAAGCTGACCAGCAGCTTCCCTGACCAGGGTTTTCCTGCTCCCTCCTTGCAGTCTGCTAGAGAGCTCTCCCCGAGTGCCCTGAAGGTGCCTCTAGCCATGTGGCCAAACCAGACTAGTGTCTGTTTCCCTTAGTGCCGTCTCTGCCATTCACCCCTCCCTGTACAGCTCTTCCCTCCTCCTCCCTGTACAAGCTCTTCCCTCCTCCTCCCTGGGCTCACAGCGCCCAGCTTGAATCCAACGAGTGGTTTTCTCACAACTCATTGTTCCTTTAAGACCGTGTCCACCCAGTTGCCAAGTCCTGTTGATGTTTTTCTCCCAGTCTGACTCAGGATTGTCTCTTTTCATTGCCATGGCCGCCCCTCTGGTCAGAACCTCTCCCCTGGATTACCACATGAACTTCCCACCTGTCTTTGTCACGCGGCATCCGTGTATGCAGATGAATTTTCCTGAAGATCTCTTGTGATTCTCTTAACCCTTCGATCAAAGTTCTTACTGTTTTCTTATTACCTATGAAATGGACTCAGAATTTTAGTATTCACTACCTTTGTCATAATCTCTTAAGCCCCCCCCCCACCTTTTTAAATTGTAAGAACATTCAAGAGATTTCTCCTCTTAGCCAATTGGTAAATGTACAATATGGCATTAACTAGAGGCACCATGTTGGACAGATCTGTGGAACTTATTCATCTTATATAACTTTACCATGACAATTTCCCAAACTCACAGCCCACTTTTCTCCCCTGTGCCTTTCCTGTTGCCATCCACACATGCCTGGGATGCCCTTGGCTTCCCTCCTTCAGGGGTCTACTGGGGTACTCCATCTGCCCGCCCCTTTCCTGCTCATTCCGTGTGTGTTCCTTGGGTGTCATTTCTCACAGAGTCCTGGGTCTTATAGCTATTTGTGTCCATGGGTTGTTAATCCTATTGGAATGTAAGTTATTTATCTTGTAGCCCTTACAGGCACACTTTGTGAACTTTTTTTTTTAATCTGTAGAATGAGGATAGCTATTCTCCCCAAATAGATGTTTGGGGACTATTAAATGACTTAAGTGTATAGGTCCCTAACAGAGTGGCATACTGTAGCAAACACACAATTTTTGTGTATAGTAGGTATGGTCATTTTCAAAGGAAGGAAAGAAGGGAGAAGGAAGGAAAGGAAGGAAGGAGGAGAAGGAAGGAAGAAGGGAAACAAAGAAGAAGGGAAGGAAGGAAGAAGGGAAGGAAGGAAGAGAAAGAAGGAAGAAGGGTAGGAAGGAAAAGAAAGAAGGAAGAGAAGGAAGGAGGCAAGAAAGGGAGATAGGGGTAAACAAAGTCAAGCTATCTTCTAGCACATCCTTAATGGTGTTTGCCTTTGCAGTCAGACCGTATCCTTCCTGCCCCTCTGGCATAGCCTACTCCTTCCCACCTCTGCACCTTTATCATTGCCCTAGATTTTTCCTGGAAGTCCTGTTATGTGGGAAATCCCTTAAGTATTTAAATAAGATTTAGAAGGGATCCCCTCCAGATCCCTCACTGGGTTGGCCTCCTTGGAGGAACTCTCTGGGCTATCCCACTCTCTCACTTAGAGTTGTGCTGGCACAGTGGGGGCACAACAGGAGGAGAGGGAAACATAGGTATTGATTCCTGGCTCCTTTCTTGCTTGGTTGAGCAGTCTGGCTCCCTGAGTAAAGGCCACCCCACCTAATGTTGCCGTCTTATTCTCTGGATCAGGTTACCACTCCTCCCTTCTCTCTTCAGCTGCTACTCCTGCTTGTGACTCATGTCAGGGTGACTGTGTATTCCTCCATCTCTGCCCACAACTTAAATGGCCACTTTATTAAACTCCTCTCACATTTTCTCTGGAACTTCCCTCCAAGATGCTAATATTTTGACTGGTACACTCCATGAATAAAGCACTGTGCCCAGCAAAAGAACTCCCCCACAAAAGAATGCACGTGAAGTTCAAGAACAGATAAAAGTAATCTATGGTGATAGAAGTCAGAGCTGGGGTTGTTTCGTTTGGGGCTGGGTTTTGGGAGGAGGGAACTTCCTGAGGTTTTGGAAATTTTTTTTTTTTATCATGGTTGGGATGATTATGAACCTATATCATTGTCAAAACTCATTGAACTCATACTGGCATTTCCTTTTATCTAAATCATACCCCAATAAAAAGTAAATATATGGGATTACATAGAAAATTTCTTACATTGAAATATATTTGACAAAACCTTAAACACAAGTTTGGGGTATGGAATAAAAAACATTTTCCTTGCTCTTCAATACATAGATCAACACACATCAAAATCCCATACAACCAGGATCCTGATGAACTTGCAACATTGGTGGGGGACCTGTGGGTTACATCCTCTTTCTTCCAGCTCAGGGATGTCACCAGCTGTCCTCTACAGGGCACAGCTGCAGACTGGGGTAACCACTGGGTGGTCAGGTGTCATTAGTACAGTGTCTTTTCACAGGAAACATACGATGTTTAGAAACTGGGGCACAGTCCCTGGCACAGTCCGATACACAGAGTAGGTGTTTAAAGCTTAAAACCAAAAATCAGCCTTCATTTAATACACATTCAAAGAATTCTTATTTGGAACCAGGCAGTGAATTAGCTACTGGCAGAACCTATTCCTCACTTTCAAAAATTGAATCTCGTGTACTTGGAAGTCTCCTTGGCCCTTGGGGATTTGGCAAACCTCCTTCGACCCTCCAAGGTCATGGTCTTGTGAATGAGTGGGTCCTTCTCACATACTGTGATTTTTTTTTTTTTTTTGCAGCTTTTTTTTCTCAGCAGAGGCCCTCATCTCTACTTCCGTAGCTGTTCCTGTTACCTCAATGACACTCTTATGACAACCTGGGCTCAGAGGCATGCTGTTTAGGTGATTTCCATAAAAAGAGAAAAATCTACTCCAGCCAAGCATCATTAGCAGAGTGACTTTATGAAGGATGTTGGGGTGTCATGGTGGAGGGTTACTCCTGAATATGACCAACCTCCTAAGTGTTCACTGCTTGCCGGCTAATGGTCCACTGACTTCCTTCACTTGGATCCCAGCCTGGTGACCTTCGTCCACTCTTCCTTGAGCCACTATGTCCCTTTCTGCACTTTTTCTGAATTTTTCAGAAGGTTATTTTGCCTTTCATACAATTTCTTGAAGGTTATTTTGCCTCTCATACAATTTCCTGAAATCCTTGTAAATGTATTTTTTCCATCTTGTTGTATCTCGTAGAAAATTATTTCAATCTCCTCTGATGGTTCCAGAGCAGATCATTTCTCCAGGCGGTAGATGAGGAAAAGACAATAAATTGTGCCCAGTTGTGGCCTCTGGCCATCTCAACCCAATATCTCTTCCACCTTAGGTGATGGGTAGTGCTTGCCTCTGAGACCCTGCCTGAGGAATCTCTTTCCATGGCACAACCTGGATTTGGGACATATGTTGTCCCTTCCACACAAAGCTTCTTAGCCGAGGTGGGACACTCATGGTCAGTGGCCATTGTCAGGTAGCCTAGGGGGTATCCACTGTCATGGGTGCAGACAGAACAGCATGAACATTTGAAGGCAGCCAGATATGAAGACCTGGAATTTCCAGGTCAGATCTTCTACATCTACTCCACCCTCAGAGTCATATATGTCCCCGACTGTACCCTTTGGGAGCTAGAATTGTGAGGGGGCACATGTACTAATTGGCTCTTTATTCTCTGACCTTAATTTCTGGAGTCCCCATGTGGAATTCATCTTTTTAGTGCAGTTTGTTCCAGAATGTCCATCAGGAGTTGAATGCAGGGGCACCTGGGTGACTCAGTCATTAAGCATCTGTCTTCGGCTCAGGTCATGATCCTGGAGTCCTGGGATTGAGCCTCGAATTGGGCTCCCTGCTCAGTGGGAAGCCTGCTTCTCCCTCTCTCACTCCCCCTGCTTGTGTTCCCTTTCCAGCTGTTTTTCTCTCTGTCAAATAAATAAATAAAAATATTTTTTAAAGGAGTTGAATGCAAAATAAATGGAGTGCAGTTCCCCTTCGTGAAGTGTTAAGCATCATGTTGTATTTTCTTGAATCTGTTCCATGTAGTTGGGCTCTGAAGAATGCTATGAGCAGTTGCCTGGGAGATCATACATGCATCTGGAAGGGAGTGGGTGTAGTATCTCTCTACAGCCTCTAAGTTGTTCGGAAGATCTTTTCTGACCAGAATTGAGGAACCTAATATGACCTCTTCTGAGAAACCTGCCTGGGTGGGGGTTTAGCCTTTTGAGTAAGTTTTAATTTGAGGAATCTGAATGTAAGCTTCTAGATTTCTGTGAGGATTATTCCTGAAGGTAGCAGGTCCCCTGAAGGTAGCAGTCTACTATTTCCCCAAAGTCATAAGAATTGGGAGACTTTGTCTCAGCCTTTTGTGTGGGCTCAGTTTCTCTAGATGTGTCTCACTGTCAGTCACTTCCTTGCCCAGTTGGGTCTGATCTTCCAAACTGCAATCATGAGGGGTTGGTATATAGCTTACTGCAAAAGTCTAGAGGAGGTTTTACACCTTGACATCTTTTCTCCTTTCTAATAGTGCAAGTTTGGAAATGTGCTTTGTGGGTCATGGTACCATCACATTGCTGCATGCCAGTGTGAGTGCTCTTGGATATTCTGCCCTGGAGACAGAGAGATGTATGATTTTGACCTTGTATAATTTGTAATTTTGGACCATCTGTTTTTTTTTTTTTTCTAATAGTCACTCTTTTTCCACCTTCAAGGTCTGCCTTCCTTAAAACATTTCATTGGCACATTCCCATTGTAGCTCAAAATCCTCCTCTTCCTTCCCACAGATGCCTTATCTAGGCTGGCATCCATATATCTGTGACCAGGGAGTCCAGGCTTGCTTGACATTACCGCTTGGCAGAAGACCAGGCTCCGGGGAAGTCTGTGCTGAGAGGAAAAGCAGAAGGGCCTTCTCAATTATCTCCAGCTGGGTGATTAAGTACTGACCTCTGTTAGGATTGAGCATCACTAGAGGCTATATTAACCACCAATTTCCAGGATTACCTCTGGTTGATCAGTTGGTAAACTGATTTCTTGTTCTTCATTACCCTGGCCAGGAAACCAGTGTGTGCTCTGTATGCACTGCTTTCTACCTGCTTTGAAGGAACGTCACTCCCTCACATCATCATGTTGATCTGAGGGTTGAGTCACTGATGCCATCTGACCCAAACATCACCACGGCCCCTGCTGGAATGATCATCTTTCCCCCTTCCCCTGTATATTCACTGGTTTGACCATCAGGATAAGGGTTCCCTTTGGTTCATCCCTAGGTTGGTCATTTCATCTCCATTTCATTGGCGTTCAGTTTATCAGCTTTAAGATCCTAGCCTAGCACCCTAGGATCTCTTGGGGCTGCTTTTCCTCCTGATGTTTGGGTAAATAGGAGTCAAATATTACATTTCATGGACAGTGTGAGCTCAGAGCTTTCTGCACAATTCTTTGAATTCCAAACTTGAGTCCTCAGGGACCTCACAGGGACCTCTTTGCTGACTTGAATGCAAATCTGGGCCCATTCATACTTTCCTTCCATATTTGACCCAAACCAAGCTCATATTCTGCCACTTCTGTGTTCTGTTTGTTTCTGGTTTTGGTAGGAAATAACTGCTACAGCCCAGCCAGCTTTTCTTATTCTCCCTCCCTCAATTATGATCAATATAGTTTTCTCTCTTTCCTTAGCTAAGCATTCCAGAGTCGGACCTTGCAGTAGTCTCCAATATTATTCCAGGCTCAATCGCAGACCATACTGCCAGCATGAAATAGGTCTGTGTTTACAAACAAGGAGTTGGTGGTGATTATTCAACAGTATTTGGCCTAAAAGATGTGATCTAAATGTAGGTAATTGAGAAAAATGAGAGTCAAACCTCTTTTTTCCCTGTTCAGATACGTTTCCACAAAAAATGCATGAGCTTTTTTTCTACTTGAGCTTACTTTTTATTAAAATAATTGCATTCTTATTATGGTATTCACTGTATCATATTGTAAATAAGATTTATAATATGTCTTAAATAAATGATACACACTGAGTTACAATCATTACTTGGCTTAGTTCAACTTCCCAGTTACTTTTAATCACCACTTAATACAATCCTGATATTAACACTGAGGTATAAATATATTCCACACACATTTCTTGTTCTAGGGTCATACTGCTTTATAGACATGTGCTTTCGAAAGTGTCATCTTTTCAAAGGCCTAGACATGGTTCTTCATGGGGATTTCTGCTAAAAAACCTTTTAATTAGATATTTAATCAGCTTACTAGTTCACCATCATCATCACCACTACCATCATCACCATCACCACCACCACCGTCATCATCATCACCACCATCACTACCACTACCATCACCAATTTGCAGCCTCAACTCTTCATGATATCTTGACTCAAACATTTGCAATAGCTTGCTATTCTTCTCTTTGCCCATGGACCATTCTCTCCACATGACATTCCACCACAATTCAAAATTATAATCTACTCTTTTTTAATAGTATATTGCTACCTTTTTTGCATTATCTGTAGATGTATTTTTTTTAAACATAAGATGTCCATACCATTTTGTCTTCTTTTTTGCTCGCACATATCAACATTTTTCCAGAGGTTTCAGAAATGTAATTCTTTTCTTTTCTTTTCTTTTCTTTTCTTTTCTTTTCTTTTCTTTTCTTTTCTTTTCTTTCCTTTCCTTTCCTTTCCTTCCCTTCCCTTCCCTTCCCTTCCCTTCCCTTCCCTTCCCTTCCCTTCTCTTCTCTTCTCTTCTTTTCTTTTCTTTTTTCTTTTCTTCTCTTTCTTCCTGTTCTTCTCCTCTGGCTCTGACTCTTCTTCTGGTTTAGACTGACAACATATTCACTTATGAGGTATAGTTGACACAGAAATGTAATTCTTAGAGTCCATACAATCTGTCATTCTATTTGCATCTGCAACAATCAAAACTTTTATTTCTTTTCTGAAATCTTCAAATGCATCTGTACGGAAGTTTGCACAATGCTTTGGGTCTGACTGCGGACTTGGCTCTGCAGAGGCTGTGTGACTTCAGGTCCTCCTTGCCCCACTGTTTTCATACACATAGTTCTGATAATGAGAGTACACATGTCAGAGGATTGCTGTGAGGGCCAAATGTGAATTACATGAAAAGCCTTTGGGTCAGTGTCCAGCACAGAGTAAGCCCTTGATAAATGTTGTCTCTCATTCTTTTCTTATTCTTATTCTTATTTTTTTGCCAACATTTTTCTCCATTAGAAATTGCCATCTAGTTTCCCAGGCTGCCTGCATGTCTACACAGATTGCAGGTTATGCATTGCATACCCTTAATTTTTTTCATTCTTCACAGTTTATGGAGAATCCCTGGAAAATTCTCTACTACTTGATTTAAGTGGCTTTCTGGGTAAAGTAAAATAGAGTGGTTTTGTGTGGAGGCCAGCTGGCCACCTTGCATTAATTACAGGAGTAATAATAGTGCTCCCTAAGAAGGCAGCTATTGCTTTTGGAAAATTCAGGTGAACAGAGCTTTCCAAAATACAATTTGTTTAACGACAATCAATTTTATTTCTTCACAGGTAGATGCAAACCAAGAGTCCAACCAAGAGAACTTAAGAAGTTGTGTAAGGAGCTGTGTGGAATTAGTATGACTGCATTGTCTAGAAACCAACCTAGCTGACTTTCTGAATGAATTGGTCTTCAACTAATTTACTCTTCACCAGTACCCCTATAGCTAACTGTATTGCTTACAAGCCCCAATTGGATCACATGAAGTCTGCCAAGTTGAATTTCATTTCTCCGTCTCAATTTTTCGCTCATCAATTGAAAAGGAACTTCACAGGTATGTAAAGTGCTTTGAAATGTAAATACAACTATATATATATATATATATATATATATATATATATATATATATATATACATTAATTCTTTTTATGTGTAATAAACCATAAAATACTACACAAATATATTATTAAAAGTGTTTTTCCTCTCAGAGAAGATAAAGGTCCAGAGATTGTTTTAATTCACATTTTAAGGAAGACCATCTTTCAATTAAATTTAGGAATGGTGGTCTTTGTGAATGAGGAGAAGTTTATTCCAATATGGGTTGCATTCGCATTCTAGAGGGACTTCAGTTCAGATCTCTGTATAATATTATGTTGTTTTTTCTTTTCAGAAATGCCTTTAGTTTTCAAAGGTCACTTGTGTAGGCAGGTAAGACCAAGGTCATAGACCTTCCCTCACTGTGTTCTGATGAGGTTGTACTTTGGGTGAATTTCATTTTAGATCAGATAAGACAAAGAGTATTATATGGTAGAAAGCACAGTGGACTTAAAATTATCAGGCCTGTGTTTGCCTTTGATTCTCCTGAATAATCTCAGATAAATTAATGAATCTCTCCTTACTACCTTGCTCTTCTATCGTCTTGCTGATCCCTCTGAAATGTATTGCATGTCTGAATTGTTCAGACACCCACCTACTTCTATTCTGAGTAGCACTGGACTCAAATATAACCATTTGTAATTATCACCATAAAAAAAATAAACATAACCTTTTTAGCTAGCTATATTGTTTTCTAGCACTTCCTTGGAATCTCAGAGATAAATTTTGGTTCAGATCTAAGACATTATCAGGCATCTGGCTTTTGCTTTGTGTATTAATTTAATACTTAACTTTAATTAGAAAATATATGATATATATTAAAGTAAAAATTTTATTTCATATTATCATATTCTATTAAAGACTTAAGAATTTCCAAGGGAAGGAATATATATTTTAAAAGTATAAAACATATATAAACAAATTTTTTAGTGTTAGAAATGTACTCCCCAAATTCATATGTGCAAGTTCTAACTGCTAGAATGCTATCTTATTTAGATATAGGGTCATTCCAAATGTAATTAGTTAAGATGAGATTGTCCTAGAGTAAGGCAGTTTCCCAATGTGATATGACTAGTGTTCTTACAAAAAGGGGAAATTCAGACACAGGCACACCCTGGGAGAATGTCCAATGAAGAGAAGGCAGAGATGAAGGTGCTGCTTCTACAAACTAGGGAATACCAAAGATTTCCAGTAAACCCCCAGAAACTGGGAGAGAAGACCCAAAAGACTTTTGGGAGATTGTTGGTAGAAATACAATTGTCAAAGTTGCTTCTGGAGATGTCTCAGATGGAAATGAGGAGCATGTCTTTGAAAACTGGAGAAAAGGAGATCCTTGTTAAAATGTAGCAGAGGACTTGGATGAATTCTGTTCTGTTTTTGGAAAGTAGAATCCATAAGCAACAGACTTGAATATTTAGCTGAGGATATTTCTAAGCCAAGTGTTGAAGGTGTGACCTGGTTTCTTCCTGTTGTTCGTAGTAAAACGGGAGAAGAGAGAGACAAATTCGCTGGGGAACCATCTGCTAAGGAGATTAGGCCTGTGGTTTGTGATCCCATCAACCATCTCAGCACGAAGCTGCCAGCTTGGATTTGAATGGGAGAGATATGGGATGAAATGTTGGGAGGCTGCTGGGCTTCTAGCATTACACAGGCTGAAAAAACGGGTTAACAGTGCTATTCAGCTATGAACATGTGTTCACACTGGACTCAGGTCCAGTGGGACAGAATCTGCTTTGACTAATGAAACTTGATGATGTTCTCCTTTCATATCATTTTTTTGTCCTCCGTGCTTGGTTTTGACCCATCAAAAGCTTTCTTTCATTTTTTGCCTGCTGGGGCGCAGAGTGCCGAGCTGTATTTGGAAGAGGATGATCATCAGGTTGGGTGCCTGAGACCAGAAATGCATAAGCACATGTTCTACCAACCACTGCCAGCTTGTGTGCATGTGTCTTAGTCACCTCCAGGAATATCTGATTCTTATATGGACCCTCATTTTGGTCCTAATTCTTGTGCCCATTTCTAAATGATATACCTTCACCAAGGGTGATTTGGGCTTTTGGTGGCCACTCTGGCTAAGATTTGACTGGAGTGAAATTGTTCCTATGACAGATGCCTTAGGAAAGAAAGGGAATATAATTTCTTAGACCCAATGGGCAACATTTTTGACAGGTGTGCAGAACCCCCAAATGAAATTCTGTTTCAAAATTTGCTTCCCTAAGAGTGTTTGGCCAAAGCTAATGAGCCATTTGATTTTGGCAACAATAGGCTGGACTCATTTCCCTAGTAAATCTTCCTCTACCGTGTCCTCGGTTGCTTTTCAATATCATCTCTCTCTTTCCCCTCATCCTTTGATCTCTCTCCTTCCTCATCTTTGTCAACTCCTCCCTTTTCTTGTACAAACCCCCCACTTTTTTCGTGATGACTCTCCTAGACTCCAAAATGTCAGCTGCCTCTTAAGATCCACTCCTCCCAGGAGCCAACCAGTCAGGCAACTATAGAACTTAAGTCTTGGACCTGGACTGAATTAAAGATCTCCATAAACACACATAACTGTTCATAAAAGAATTCAGAATTATTTTGGGTGCATATGACCCAGGATTACCTGACCTCTATCAGTCTATACACATTGTGGTCAGACCTCAGATGCTAAGGTCCTAGCTGGCAAATGTTGTTTAGACTAGAAAGGGATCTACAGGATGCCTCTTTCTACAATAAACTTGAAGGTTAAAAAAAAAAAGTCTAGAAAAGTTAAGTTTCCTAAACATCTGAAACATTTCCAAATAGAAATTGATTGGACCATAATTTAATCATGAAAAACAGAGAAAACATGCAACTATAGGAGATTTTCAGGAAAGACAAGAAAATACTTTCCAACAATATACAAGAGTTTTAAAGAAGGCATCAGTGTAACAATGGCCATTTAATTTCATTTTGTCAATGAAATTAAATCCGAAATTGGAGACCTAATTCAAAAACAGAAAGTAGAATGGGAAACAGCCCCGTTATTTGAATTACAATACCTGGAAGGCCATTTTGATGGAGCTTTAGAATAAAAATGAAATAGGGCCCCAAATAAACTTATGCCCTGTAGCTCAAGTAACTGGATGGTACATTTCCCAGTTGATCACCTTTCTGACAAGGACACTTACAGATATTGTAAATAAAAGGCACCCTGGGAAAAGAGGTGGTCTCATCTTGCAAAATCAAAACACAACGAAGAAAACTCTTTCAAGTCAGATCAGTGAGCATGCTACAAGGAAAGCAAAAGCAGCCAGTACCTGCCTTACCTTTAAATACTCATGGTGAATCTCAATTCCTGGTGGGTATGTTTGCTACTTTTTATGTTAAATTTTGACATCTTTGCTCAAATTCTTCCAGATAAACATGCTGACAGGTGTTTGAGATAACACATAGCTTTTCCCAGTATCCCAGCTTTTATTGGTAACTTTTTGGCCTCTTGACTGGAAAATACTCCTTACTTCTGTGATACCATGCTTGCATATTTAATAGGGACTTATTTTGCAAATGTAATTTTAATGTGATATGCACAGCAGAGGAACTGTTTCTCGAGGTTCCAATGGGTTCTTCTACTTGCAATTGGATGGTTTCTGCTCTGGATATACCTTTGCCTTCTCCATTGTGTTTTATGTATATCCCAAGTCAAGACCTTGATCCCATACTTGAAATTCTATGGGCTAGAAATTCCACTGAAATATGAAATAAAATGAAGCAGAACTCATTAATTCAGAAGGATCCACCAAACTTTTAGATAAACTTCCCTAATATTCCTTAAAGCCAGAAGCAAAGGAAGGGCTCAAATTTTAGTTAAAAGGTTTCTATCCAAAGTTCTCGTAATACTCTGTACTCACCTCTATGACTCTGGTTTTGCCAGGAAAGAAACCAAATGTGCAAGGATATTATTTTGTTCAAGCCATCAGGCTGTCAACAAAATTATCTCTTACTTTGTAGCAGTATCCAATCCAAAGACCAATGATGTCTTCAGTTCCATCTGAAGCCACTTGCTTTATTACAGTATGACTTTGTCCCTTCTTTTTTAGTGTGCCTTTAGACGAGGATAGTTAATACCTTTTTGCCTTCACTTGGGGAGGAAAACAATACACCTGGACAGTTATGCCCCAGAGGCTCATTGAAGGCTCCTCCTATTTTTCCCAGGTTCTTAATACTTTAATCTCAATTTTCCTTGTTATTCGTATCACTGTTCACTGTTGCAACACCCTGACTGATGCCATTCTCCTGCTCCTGTAAGAAGAAAGGGAATTTCAAGATTTTCTTACCTCAGTTAGGGGATCTTTTGTATCACACTCAGATTTATTAGAGATCCTCACTGAGAATACAGACCTAACACTGTTTATGGATCATTCTTCAAAGCTGAAACAGGAGAATATGCTATTACCAATTTAAGCTGTCCTCTAGAATATAGTCCTTACCATAGGTAAAATCAACCCAGATGACAAAATTTATGGCACTTCCTAGAACTTGTCAACCAGCTAAAGCACAGGGTGCAAACATGCATACAGATGTCAGCTAGGCTTTTGGAGTAGAGTTTGCCTTTGGATTGTTTTTGAAACAAAGAAGGATCCTTATCTCTACTGGAATCCTATGAGAAATGGGCAATGAGTTAGTGAACTCAGAGATTCACTCTTACGTCCAGTAGAGATGGCTATCATAAGGTCACAGCCCATGGAAAGAAAGATAATATAGATGGTAAAGGAAATACTCTAGCACGTCATTATGACAAATAAGCAGCCTTAAGTAGGGTTATGATCTTAATTAAACCCTCAAAGGATTTAACCATGTCATCATAAAATATCAGTGATTACCCCTGATTTTGAAAAGGAAGAATGGGAAAAAAAAATCTGGTTGCACCCCTTATTCTATTCCTGGCGATCCCAAGGTGGCCACTTAGTGGCACCAGATTATTTCAAAGAGATATTAGCTGAAGTTCTCTATGAAATTACTCACTGTAGTACAAATTGGTTACCATCTTAAATCAGCATTTGTGGAGAAACATCCAAAGAACAGTTGGTTATTTTGAGATCATATGTCACCTCTTAAGAACATAATCTTGAAAAAAGTATAAAGAGGCATAGTCAGCAGACAAAGCCTCATGGACTCTTTTAACACCTTCAGATGGGTTTTATCCAATTTCTAGCCTCCATGGGATTTGAATATGTTTTAGTTATTGTATGTCTATTTTTGGGAAGGGTGGAAGCACTTACTTGTCAAAACCAGTAGTACAATAATGAAACCCTTGCTTGATTCTGTTTCTAACCCAGGCATACCAATTTCAATATCATGTTATTAAAGTGCATACTTTCTGGGAATCTTGATCTAGAATGATCCAAAGAACCACCAGTATTCTTATTCTTATTTTATTTTATTTATTTATTTTTAAAGATTTTATTTATTTATTTGACAGACAGAAACACAGCTAGAGAGGGAACACAAGCAAGGGGAGTGAGAGAGGAAGAAGCAGGCTTCCTGCCGAGCAGGGATCCCGATGTGGGGCTTGATCCTGGGACTCCAGGATAATGTCCTGAGCCGAAGGCAGATGCTTTTTTAATGACTGAGCCACCCAGGTGCCTCAGTATTCTTAGTTTAAATTAACACATTTTTCAGAAACCCTGTAGCTCCTTTGGCCAAAGCTATTCTTAAATAGCCATTATGGCCATTATGTTTATTCCTTCTAAGACTCATTAATTATGTCCCTATTAATTGGTAAGTTGAATTCTGAAGAATTTAAGACTTTACTCCCAATACAAGATTCTGCCACGATGCATGCAGACCTATAAAATATTGCAAATAACTCATGTTCTATACCCAGGCTATCACCAGCAGATTAACCCATCATCCCACAATATCTTCCTGAACAGCTTCTTCATGAAACTTCAACCATGAGATTTCATAGAAGATACATCAAAGAAAAACTGTTCTTGAATCATTTCAAAAGGTATCATATGGGGGCGCCTCAGTTGGTTGGGCGACTGCCTTCGGCTCAGGTCATGATCCCGGAGACCAGGGATCGAGCCTCACATTGGGCTGCCTGCTCGGCGGGAAGCCTGCTTCTCCCTCTCTCACTCCCCCTGCTTGTGTTCCCTCTCTGACTGTGTTTCTCTCTGTCAAATAAATAAATACAATCTTTAAAAAAAAAAAAAAGGTATCATATGTTCTGTTAACAGCAAACACAGCAGTGCCACTCTAGGGCTTCAGATTTGGGTTCACATTTCACAACCAAAGAAGCAATTCAGAGGAACACACAATTGGAAGGGACTCTAAAAGGGGACCTCAAACTGTAGATTCTTATAGGAGCTGATCTTCAGAAGTAGACAGTTGACCTGAGACCCTTGGAACAAATATAAGCCTTCAGATGGTGGAAGCTCTGCCCAAGAATGTTGACAGATGCCTCTGGTTTAATTCTTGTTTTCTTTCCAACTGTTCACTTAGTGTCATTCTTCTTATTTTCTGTAGAGCCCTGGTGGTTGTCAGTCTATACTGGATCTTTCAATGGCATCTTTTGTCTTTGTTGTAACTGTTGATTATGAACCTACTCATATTAGAACACCATTCTTAGATTATCCCAAACAGTACCCACTGCCTTCAACCTACTGACTGCTGGATATGCCATCCATCATCAGCCCTCCATGATAAAATCTCTGGGCCATTCTTGTTTCATCAAATGAGACATAGACAGTGGCATTGCCACAGCACCACAGACAACTGACCCTAAACAGGTCGCCTTGATTTCACCGTTAACACCTTGACTTTGCTAGTGTTCCTCTCTCCCAGAAAAAAAAATTCATTACAATCTGTTGATCAGACACTAGGAAAGTCTAAATTTGAGCTCAACAAATGTTGTAGAGCCAATAGATGTTGTATAAGCCAAACAGATGCTAATAGAGATCCAAATGTAACTCAGCTGGTATAAGGCTGTGATTTCAACCTCATGTCACAAACAACTGCTATTTGCCTGATCTCCACGTGCCTCCACCACATATTATTTCCTTTATAGCTGAGATGCTTGGTTCTGTTTGCCTTTAACACCTCATCTATTTTAAAAATAGAATTACGAGACTTGTTGATACACAGAGGCCCTATTTCTATAAATCGTGAAGTCTGGAAATTCCAACTCTAATATGGGCTCCAAAACAAAGCCACCCTTCATTGTTCAGGTGCTCTACTGGGGGAAATTACTGACCCATTGTTTCTGTGACTAATCAGCAGTGTTCCCAGTGGGCACTAACTCTTGTAAGGTTATTAATGACACCACCTCCTCTGCCCTTACTGGAGTACAATTTGGTCCGAATTCATTGGCATGAGGAGTAATGGACATTGCTTTAGATGTTTCTGTTGGTTAGTTATGGTGGAGTCTGGGCCACTGCTAATACTTTTTGCTGAGCTTGGGTCAGAGAAACAGACAGGGCAGAGCAGGCTTTATATTGCCTTAGGGGAAAAGCTCCTTGATTCTGTTGAGGTTGATCCTCCTGGCCTATGTGGGATTTGTTCTTGGCTTGCGTTGGGTAGCTGGGATTTCCAGGTCTGAAGCATTTTACAAGAACTATAAAACTGCTCTTGTTTTTGTCAGGATGCTGGTCTGTTGGCATTCTATCCAGAATCTTAAATGCTTCTCTGCAGTTGTTCTCTTATCGCCAAGATGCTACAATAATAAAACGATTAAGAAGATCCCACAATACATGGGATCTTGACCATGGAGAAAACTCTACAGTGCAGAAATGGTGACAGTCTGGATCTCCAGCCTTCTCACAAGCAAGAGGTTCACAAGAGGAGGGACTGAGAGACTGAATAGATAAACGGCCAACAGCCAAGACCATAGATGACAACAGAATTCTGACTCACACCGGATGCAACCAGTCCAGGAAGCCGAACAAGAACCTCTGCAGTAATTGCCCCAGAATTGTCAGGTCTTGATCAATGACAGTTTCCCTAATTTTTGTTCCCATCCCCGACCTATTTCTGGTTTAGGACCAACTACAAAAAGCTAACTATGCTCCTCAAACCAATTATGTCAGATGCCTCCCCTCTAGTTAGCCCACCCCTACTACCCAGTGGCAATAACCTCCAGGCAGGCATCGCTGAAGCCTTGCTTTTCTTCCCTGTGCAGCTCTTCTGCTCCCCTGCCTGCCTTTGAGTCTCTGCCAAGCTCACGTGGCGGTGGCTGATTCCCTGGCCATTGCAAGTGCCGAATAAACAGGCTGTTTGTTCTCACTTGCCGAGTCTTTATTTATTTCCACACTTGCTAGCAATAAAGAATAAAGGGCAATCTCCCTAATTAAGAATAATGTGCATATGGGTATGGGGGAGGAGGAAAGTCTGGGTAGGAGAAGGAAGAAAAGGGCAGTCTGATTTAGTACAAAGATGAAATAGAGAATATTTTCTGAGTTGCAATTTTCTTTACTTCCAGATAATAACCTTTCTCTAGTCATCATGCATCCCGCACATGGAGGACAACTGATACATGTTTGTCAGATGAATGGGTGGATAGAAGCTTGTTCTCCCCCTCCTGCCTCCTCCATAGCAACTGCTGGAGCTCTTATTGTCTGTAGGATACTACTGACCTGGGCAGCCTGCCCTGGGCGGAACTGCCCAACCTAGTTTCATGCATCATCCTTCTGATCTTTCTTTTGGTGCTGAGGTTGATTTTTATTGCCCTAACTTCAAAAAGGTTGCTATTTAATATTAGATTGCTGGGTTCCTGGGGCACCTGGGTGGCTCAGTCGGTTAAGCGTCTGCCTTCAGGTAGGGTCATGATCTTGGAGTCCTGGGATCAAGGCTTGGGTCGGGCTCCCTGCTTAGAGAGGGGCTCTGCTTCTCCCTTTCCCTCTGCCTCCTCCCCCTGTTCATGCTCTGTCTCTGTCTCGCTCTCTCAAATAAATAAATAAAATTAAAAAAAAATATTAGATTCCTTTAATTTAAGAGAAAGCCCCTGTATGTTTTCAAGGGCAGCAATGATTTAAGAGCATTTTATTCTAAGGAAATAATGCAAGGGGTATTTTCAAATTGTTGAAGTCTTAACATTGTGGTTTTATAGGGTGCAGGATTTATTCCTACAGCAAATGATTATAAGCATTTAAACAAGTTTCAGCAAGTTAAGCTAAAGTAAAATACTGGCGAAAGGTATGACTTTCTATTAAAATATCTCCGTGGAGACAGTGCATCCGGCTGGACTAAGTAAGTCACGGCTAAGGGCAGGCCTGGTGCACACAGGCTCCCCCTGCACTCACACTAGTCTTCTGCTCCCCTGCTATTCTCCTAATCATGCCTCCTCATTCTTTTTCTTGCAACAGTTTTATCAGCAACTGTAAACACAGTTTTGTTTTGTTTTGTTTTTAAATAAATGAGGGGCACCTGCCTCAACTTTCCTGACTTAGGTCGCCTTCTGCAGCTGACCTCCCTGACGCTGTGCATCTCTCTTTCCTCCCTCTTGCCCTGGGTGCTATTTTATGCTCATTTTATGATCATTTGATCAGTAGGCTAGGAGAATCATTTTTTTTTAAGATTTTATTTATTTATTTGAGAAAGAATGAGAGCACAAACAGGATTCAGAGAAAGAGGGAGAAGCAGACACCCTGCCAGGCAGAGAGCCAAATGTGGGACTTAATCGGAGGACTCCGGGATCATGACCTGAGCCAGAAGCAGATGCTTAACCAACTGTGCCACCCAGGCTCCCTGGAACTATGTCTGTTTTGTTCACAGTTTAGCACAGTGCTTGGCTTAGTAAATACTTAATGGAATTAGTGGAACAGAAGCATTAAAAATCATCTAATCACCTGTTTTCATATCTCTTTCCTCAATAGGCAGTGTTGCTTTCTTAGAACACAGCGGTGAGCTGTTTCATCACTCTGCACTTCGGACACGTAATAAACGTCTCTTGTTGAAACAAACTGGTTCTGTCTATCCAGTGTCATTATACCATCCCTGGGGGAAGCCTGAACCAAATAAAGTACCAACATGCCTGACCGAGGAGAAGCCAATCATAAATTACAAAGGAAAGGTGTTTCCGCCTCAGAGAAACCTCCATTTCTTGCAGAAGATGAGGGATTAAATCAAGGATTAATTTACCTTGAGTGGCACTGGGTTGTCCTTTTGTTTTCTAAGGCCGTTTGATGATTGGATTAGTAAGTTAGTGAAGGAACTGGGAAATTTGTATTAGAATGTCATGGAAAACTTGGTCTGAGAATCAGACAGGGCTTCTTCTTCCTATTTGTGTCTTTGGCTAATGACGGGCAAAAAGATTGTAATCTCTGTGCTGCAATTTTCTCAGCTTAAATGAAGATTTGGGAAGAAAAATCCCTTAAATTTTTAACCTCAAAATCCACTGTGTCTTGTAAAATAAGACGGAGTGTTAAGTTTGAATTTTCATTTATCTTACTTATTCCAGCCAAGCATTCTTGCTGGTCTTGTTTCATATCTTGTAAAAGTTCTGATAGAGTATTTAAATATAGACCGATGCGGACTTAAAATAGGGCAACAAAGCTGAAATGCGATAACATTTTCTGTCTATTTTCATACCCACCTGGTTTTTCCAGGCTGTCATCACGATGATTTCTTATTCCTCATGAATATATATGTCGATTAATTGTGCTCTGGCCCAGTTCTCTACTTATTTATGTATGGCGCATTTATGTGTGTAGTAAGAACTCTTTCCCTAACCCGTTATGGAGACATGGTATAGTGCCCAGGCTTGTGTGTCAGACACAACTGGGTTCCAATCCCAGTTCTGGCGCTCAGTAGCTATTTTATAATGACGATCTATATTACTGGCTTTAATTCCCATTCCTTCCCCTAATAAAAGATGTTGGTGAAAATATCCATACCATATTGTAATTTTTGTAGGGATTAGATGCGATAATGCAGAACCCCCGGGAGTAACTGTGATTGAGTTCCCAAAGTGTTCCCAGCGCTGTAGTTCACAGTAGGTTCTTAGGTGATGGGCTTTTCACCTTCTGCTGTAGTCAGGAAGCTTCTTGAATCAAGCATCTCTTTCCTTTTTGTAACTGCTACTCCCCCTATAATCAACAATCGTCAGAGTAGGAACTTAATATTGGTTGGGGTGAAAGACAGCTTAATACCTAGAAGGAATACAGAGTTGAAGAACATTTTCTTCAGGTCTGGGAATTAGAAGGGGTATCAAACCAATAAATGTAAATGTCATGGGCAACAAGGGAGAAAGGAGACTTCCCAGAAAGGGTGAGATACAATAGCGGCTGTGTTCTCCAGATAGATTGAAAAACAATTCTCCCATTAAAAAGCTTCTCCTCTGGCTCATCTCGGCAAGGTGGCAGAACTGTAAAACTGTTGTGCATTATTTCCGGGTAAATCATGACAGAAATGCTATGAATTTGTGCAGGAGAACTTAAAGGATTCATCATGGTTTATTCCATTACAATAAACACCAAAGAAAGTAATAATGAGATGCCATTTATTATGTAGTATCATCAACCTTTTTATATGTTACACGGGATCTCTACAGGGTTGCTAATGGTATATAGGCCATAAAACCTTTACACAATAATGTTTAACTGTATCTGAAATAGTGCAATCTTCTGGTGGTTGCATAAGTGGTCTGGTTCTTAAATCTTCTCTAGAAGAACAGAGGTACTGCGAAAGGTCTCTGAGAATTTTTTTTTTTTTTTCAGGACAGATGACAATTGACTGACAAGTACTTATTGCTTGTGTAAGATTTCTAAGGCTCCGTCCTGGTCCTGTATGGTAACGTGCATTGATGAGCCGCCATGATTACAGTAGGTACTTCAAATTAACAAGTCAAATAAAAGTAAAATTGAGGTTAATGGAGACATAGTCCCAAAATCTGAGCTGGACTTCCTTGTTAGACTTTATTGTTTTGCTTTAACTGTATCTATAATCAAATGTACTTTTTACTTAACTTTTAGAAAGCAAGTATCAATGCATTGAGAACCAACATATAGGAATTGTTAAAATATTTCAATAGCGAATCTGAAATGACTATGTTTTATTCTGTGGAAATGCCTACCACTGTTTTTCTCCCCATGTTTCTTCCTCCCTCTCCCTCTGGCTTCATCTTCCTCCTTCTCTCCTCTTCTTTGTCTTCATTTTTTGCTTTCTCCAGACTCAGAGAGATCTTTTCTCCTCATCATCAAATGAATGGCTATCTAGTAAAACACAGCGGTCCTTTGGCAGAAAGGAATTGCAGGATGTCACAAGATCCAAGACCATAGTTTCAGATTCAATCGCCCCTGAAAAACTCATAGATGATTGTTTATCGAGTTCTTAAACCTGGTTGCCTCATTCTCAGCTGAAGTGGTAATAAGGAAAGGTAAATTTCGATGGGGGAGAACCCCTCCAAAAATTACCGTGCTTTAGTAGAGTCTATTCCTAGAATTACAGAGAAAGTTTCAGCGCCAACTACCCATGCATATGGGAGGCAATTGGCATGTAGAACAGTCTCATGACGCTGTAGGTTAGGGTGTAGTAGATGGAGTGATTTATCTCATTATAAACCAAAATTTACCCTCTGTCTGCGCTTCTTCCTAACTGAGTGAATACTGATCAGTTAGAAAAATTGAATGCTTCAGAGTGCTTAGTTTCCATGTAAAAATGAAACATGTCCTACTCTCTCATGCCTAATACATTAAACTGTTTCTGCATCAAATGAAAAATTCTGTTGTGAGTAATGAACAAGAATTTACAAAGAACTTGGTAAGGCTATGGACAAAGGAAGCCCTAAATACGGAGCTGAAGGATTCTTTTTGTCCTGCAATCTCTTGCAGTTATCGATCAAAACGAGTCCAACTGGAACCTGGAAGAGTTGAAATGCATCATTTGAATCGGGAGGATGGTACAGTAGTAGTGAATGTCTAGTGAGTTTTAAGCACTGGAGACAGGAATTCCTTTTGCTATGCAATGGCAGAGCAGTCTGTTATTTCTGTAAATGCTTTGCTCAACTCCATCAGAATGATAGGATGTTGTCTAAGGATGGGTCAAGGTTATTCCAATTAGAGGAATTTCAAAAGGTAGTTTCTGTTGCAGGTGTTGTAGGGAAATTTCTGGTGACCTGATCCAGTGTGGCCCGGGTCCCTGCTAGTCCCACGACTTTGGTAGGACTCACAGGTACTAGAGATGGAATGGCAGCACAGTCAGACCAGAAATTAACATCGACCCCTTTTTGTAAAAGGCATAACTGAGTGGTAATGTCTGTATAATTATTCTTTTTTTTCCCCAGATGATAGTGACTGCAGGTCTATTTTAAAACTTAAAAAGAATGTGTTATATCCCCATGATAATAGACTTTTGTAATGGAGAATGACAGATTGGTCAAGGGGAAAGGGAGATCCCTGTTTTCCAGGGGAGGCATGCCTGAGCAGTCAAATGAGCTCAGGTTTTGAAGCTGGCAGGGGAAGCTGAAAGCTTCATGGTCTCAGGGAGGCGAGGCCAATCATTTACCCTCTGTTAAGGGAGCATGATAAACCCTGCCTAATGTAGCAATGCATGGGACATAGTAGACAGTCAATATATTTCAGCTATTATAATTAAGAAAGTTTTGTCTGGTAAATGCAGAATGTCAATTAAATCCCCGGGGAAAGTTAGAACTATGTAGGTATCTCTGTGATAGCATTGAAGTGCAATTGATTTGACCGTGAAAATAATACTCACCAATAAATAGAGCCTCTTCCCACAACAAATAATCTCCTAAGGCAAAGCTTACCCAGACTCCATTCACATGTGCTGGGAAATGTTTTATAATTCTGAGCACTTGGACACATCATTGAGACAGAGAGGTGCCCAGCTGTCTGGCTTTAAGTCCCACCTCTGTTGCTACCGTATAAGAGAGTATACTCTGATTATAACTGTATACTTTGTCATACTTCGTGTTCTCTGGGAGCATAGCAGAGGTTGTGAGGACCTAGCTCTCCAATCTGGACCGAAGTTCTTCATCTGAGAAATGAGGGGAATCGTAGTATTTCGAAGATAGCAATTAGGTTTAAACATAATCCATGTAGAGCGTATAAAGCTAGAAAGTACTCAACATACCTTATTAAGTATTTGTAGTTTTGAGTCATATTTGGGCCATACAAAAGTTGGAAGAGTCTACCCTGATAATGTAGCATCATCTTGTGTCTTGGAGGGGTATTTCAGGAGGTAACCTGTCAACAAAAGAGATGGGCCACTATTAAATTTAACCATTTAAATGTCAAAGGTGATTGAGACTTTTCTCCTCCATATCGTGTGTCTTTAACATTAGATATGACATTCTGGATGCCTTATCAGATAACGAATGCAAAGATTGGTTTGGCAATGATAGGGATCTAGGAACTGACTGATAAGAAGCAGGAGACCTTTAGAAGCATACCATTAGAAGCATAATACTTAAAAACCGCATATTCATAAAGCCATTAGAAGCATAGCACCTAAAAAATTAAATTGGCATCCTATCAAAGGAGGCACTTCAATGAGCCAAGTCTGGTCCAAGACGAACTCTTCATGCAGAGAACAGATGGGAGACAATAAGGTCAAAGATGGTGAATGTCTTCCTAGCATTCTTGACTTCTATTATTCTGCCAGATTGTCAGTCGCTCCTGCATACAAGTTGACACCCCCTTGAGAGTTCAGACAGGATGTGTTCTCATTAAAATTAAAGATAAAAAGATTAGAACTCACTGGAGGAGACGTTTTGTGGATATCTTCAATTAAATCTCCTTAGTTTATAACTGTAGATTTAATTTCCTCACACAGAACCTAGTAAAGAGCTACAATATCTCAGAGGACCACAAAAAAAGGAGCCCAAGAGATACATACAAAAAAAAAATTGGGAAAACCTACAGAATAGACGGCAACTTCACTAACATCTCTAATTTTTAAAAAATTGGCTCTGTGCCCATGTTTTAATGATCTAGAATTTTCAGTAAATCCCTAAGAAACCTGAGAATTCTATAAAAGCAAAACTATTTAAGAAGAGAGACATTTCACATAAAGGTAAAGATGCACATATGGCCTGCTTGTTACTGGGAATCTTTGGTTCCACCTACCCACCGCCACCCAGATGTGTTCTGTGTACTCCTGACATTGACCTTTGCCTCTAATTCTTTTATCGTGGCTGTAGGTGTATTCCATAGCTCTGTAGCTTCCATTAAGCCTCTTACTAGGCATTCACCAGAAAAATACCAGACAATTTTTAGGTCTCAGTACTCTCGTTTTCCAGGTTAGGCTCATGCACCTTAAATTTAACTGCACCTGCACCTGCCCTCTGCTCTACAGGCTCAGCTGATGCTAAGGGGGTGTACATAGCTTGCAAGGATTTTCATTATGGAGTTATCAATATATATTTATATGACGATAAAAAATTGAAGTTTCTCCTGTGTCAATGATGGAAGAGATGCCTTGATTACCCGCCCCCCCCCCATAGTGGGATTTATCCTGAAAACTTTCAAACCAAAAGCTATACCCACAAAATTTGTAATTCATATTCATGACCTCCAAAAAAATAGCTATCAATGGACACCGCATCCTCTTTTGTATTGCATTCTCCTCCCTTTCTACTTTATTTTCAAAACTCCCTATGGAAATGCCAAACAGTAATTGAGAAAAGTGGTATTTTTTTCAAGATAATGAAATTTTAATTTGCTCTTATAAATAAAAGAGAAAATAAGTGCTTGAAACAAAGAGCCATTAGCATCCCATTTTCAAAGTGTTTTTCTCCCTGTTTGTTACATGGTAGATAAGTCTGCTCACACATATATAAAACATGCTATTTTTTGTTACCATTTTCATAGGAGAGAAATGATCATCTTTAGGAAATTTGATACTGGGTAGACATATCTCTATATATGATCAACTGGCCAGATGTCACTTGAAGGCTTAGAAGTGTTATATGTGAAAATAATTCCAGCACGATGAAAATGTAGCCTCTCCCCAAACTCAGATCCTATCCTCACTCATGTGATCCCTCACATTTGAGTCCTGTGAACACCTCCCGGAATGTTCATTGCACGGGCACTCACAACAAGCACATGAATATTTTATATATATACCCTATTTTTGAGGATGCAGTTATTGTCTTACGTAGATTGATGGTTTTCCCTAAACATAAAGGTAATTCTTGCTTTTTGAAAAATAATTATTTAGGCTAATCTATTACATACACATTTATCCTATATGCTGTATAACAAAAGTTGGCAAATTCTGGCTACTGACTCATTACCTGTTTTTATAAAGTTTTATTGGAACACAGCAGCATTCCTGTATTTACATGTTGTCTGTGTCTTCTTTCCCATTACCAGACAAGTTTAGGTAGTTGTGATGGAGACCACATGGCCCACAAAGCTTGATCATTTACCAACTGGCCCTTTAAGACACTGTTTTTCGACCCCTGCTATGTGATATGATACGTATGATGTATGACATATAGGAATATGTACACATGTGTGCAGCTTGATGAATTCTAACAAAATGAGCACACCTGGGTCACCTGCATCCAGATCAAGAGACAGAATACTGACAGCACCCCTCGTGCTCACTTCCTTTCAATACTGACAGCCTTCTTCCTAATTGCCTTGTAACATTCCATCGTTTGGATGGAATAATTTATTAAACATTTTCCTATTCATGGGCATGTACATGCTCTTGGTTTGGTTACAAACAATGCTTCATTTAACATTCTTGTACATATTTCCTTACACCCTGGAGGCTATGTATGTAGGATAATTTACTAGAAGCAGAATCTCGGAGTCAAAGGAAATGAGCATTTTAAATTATAATTATTGCCATGTAACACTCTAAAGATGTTATACCACTTTGTACCTTACACCAGGGAATCAGAAAGCTTTCCACATTGTAAGCTAGCAAATGGGTTAATCTTTGCCTCCTGGTATTTGACAATTGCATGACATTTTAAACTTCCTTTTTATTATTTTAATTTGGAGTGAGATTGCACATCCCTCCATTTGTCATGAAAATCTCATTTCTTTTGGAGGGGATTGTTTTATGACAAGTTGTTCTAAATTTTCTGTAGCAATTGATCTGTTAAATATTTTATCTTTTGTCAGTGAGTATTAGCTATTTACAGTTACTTAGATTAATGTCCTTTACAACCAATTCTGCAAACATTTTTATACAGGAATAAACAAAATCTTCTTTTGTGTTTCTTGTAATTTCTCTCTATGTTGGTGACTATGTCTTGATTCTCACTTTTAAATGCTATAAGCTTCTGTTTTCTGTTTTTCTTTATATATACTTTTTTTTCCTAAGAAAAAAAGTCTTAGGCCTATGTGCAATAGTTTTCTTTTGTTCTATTATTTCATTGCTTTAAATTTTCTGCATTACTTTTTATATTTTTGTTTTTTTCGTACTATTTTTCTGTGTATTTCTCCAGCTTTTTAATTTTAATGAATAACTCAATTACTTTATTTTTTATTTAGCAACTTTGTATTTAAAGTTTTCCTCCAAATACTGTTCAACTTGAATGGGTAAACAAAATGTGATATATCCATACAATAGCATATTATCCAGCCATAAAAGGAAATGAAGTACAGATACAAGTTATAACATGCATAAACCTTGAAAACCACCATATGATATTTATTGTGTTATTACAAATTATTTGCATTAAATAATGCATATATTTATAATATTAACATTCTGGTAGTACTGTCAATATTAATATTTTTTTGATATTGTGCAACTTGACTTTTTATTTTCCCTTTGAGCCAGAGAGTATTTAAAGGAGACTTTTCAGAAATTTTTGGTGGCTTGACATTTTTATTGTCCACTTGCACTATTAATTTCCAAAGTTTTATACTGTTATCAGAGAGCTCAGAGAATATAGACTTAATTTGTAAGTCTTCTTTGTGGCCAAAAGTATGGCCATGTAAAAATAATGCTTTTGGGGCACCTGAAAAGGACGTACCTGCTCTAGTTTCATGATGTAGAATCTGCTATCTCCATCCGATAGAACATGTTAATCAAGTAGTTTAGATTTGCAGTTGTCTAATTTATTTTTTTACTTTATGCTATTTAAGATTTATTTATTTATTTTAGAGAGGGAGAGATCTCGTGAGCAGCGGGAGGGGCAGAGGCAGAGGGAGAAGCAAACCCCTGGCTGAATGGGGAGCCTGACATGGGGCTCGATCCCACGACCCTGAGGTCACAACCTGAAATGAAACCAAGAATCGAATGCTCCACTGAATGAGCTCCCCAGGCACCCACCTATTTTATTTTTGATGAGTAAAAACATCATACTGGCTCCATATTTCATTTATCTCTCTCTGTTCTTGCTTCACAAATGTTTCTGTTCTCTTGTGAAGATCTGTGACAGGTCCTTATGTGCCTTGTGTCTTCTGTCATCATGAAGTTCACTCTTTGTTTCATTGACTGCCTGACGCTTTGCATCCAACTAGGACTGGTATCTATCGCTGACTCCTGATTTCTTTTTGTCTCCATTTGCTTGTATATTGTCACACATTGCTTTTCTGTCAACGTTTCCAAATGGTTGATATGGACCTCTTGTTTAGGACATGGGAATGGGTTTTATATTTTATGCAATCTGAGAAATATTTTCTCCCCAAAGATGAGCTCATTGTATTAGCATTTATTGATGTGACAATGCATTTGATGTGTTCATTTTTGTCTGACCTATGTTTTCATTTTGTTTTCTACATTTTGGTACATAATTTGTGTTTTCATGCCTGGCTCTGTCCTGTGTTCTTTCTGGGAGGCTGCTCTGTTTTCAGTTTTTGACATTAATATTGTTCTTTGTTTTTATTTTGTTGTGATTGTTTTACCTGATAGCTTTTAATAATGGATTTTACCTGATGCTCTTTGATTTTTGAACCTACAGTAGTGCCTACTGATGTCCCACTTTGAAAGAGGAAGTAATTAATGCAGATTTCATGGCTTTTACTGCCTTATGGGTTTTTGAATTCTGGCTTTTGACTTGTTTCTTTTCTGTCTTTTGAGGGGAATCTTCCCCTTACCTTTCACCTTCCTACCTCTGCCTCTTCTCATGTACTGGGATTATTATGATCTGACCATAATGCCATATGTGATTTAAAATTTTTTTTAATTTTTAAATTTTAATTTTTTTAGAGAGAGAGAAAGTGTATAAATGCAGGGGGAGGGGTAGAGGGAGAGAGAGAGAAAGAAAATCTCAAGCAGGTTCCTTGCTTAGGGTAGAGCCCTGAGGGGGGCTCAGTCTCGCCAGTTGGATTCTTAACCAACTGAGCCATGCAGGTGTCCCTGTGATTATGTCTATAGTTTTTTTTCTTAAAGATTTATTTACTTATCTTTTTTTTTTTTTTTGGCAGAGAGTGGGAGAGATAGAGAGGCACAAACTGGGAGAGTAGCACAGGCAGAAGGAGGCTCCCTGCTAAGCAGGGAGACCAGGGTGGGTGGGGCTTGATCCCAGGACTCTGGGATCATGACCTGAGCTGAAGGCAGACACTTGACCAGCTTACCCACGAGGTGACTCTGTATAGTTTAAATAACACACTCAAACTTCTATTTCTTGCTTTTCAGTATTAAACAGTACCCATCAATCTCTGGTATGAGAAATGAGCTAATCAACATTAACAGGCCTTTACTTTCTTCCAAAAGGTATATTTGTAGAAGCATCTTTCTGTAAGTTCATCCACATGTCACTGAATTCTTACACCTAGCTTTCACACACTGTGGGTTGGGGCTATAGCAGTTTTGGGGTGACTACTTTTATGCAAATATACATTATATACATGCATTAAATCAGTATGAATATCATGAATTTATTTAAGTCCTAGTATGTTTATAATACATAAATACAGTATACATTTTGTTATATATTTTATATCATATATATTATATAAGCAATTATTTTCCTATATTTTAGACTATGGTAAAATACACATAATGTAAAAATGTGCCATTTTAAAATATACAATTTATTGGTATTTAGTCCTTCCATACTGTTGTGTAATCCTTACAGCTATCTAGATCCAGAACATTCATTATCCTAAAAGGAAATTTGTCATCTATTATGCAGTTACTCCTGATTCTTCCCTGTTCCCAGACCTAGCAACTAATCTCTTCCTCCCTCCCTCCCTCCCTCCCTCCCTCCCTTCCT